>JANHFL010002790.1:415030-427885 GCA_032468155.1 Oxyrhabdium leporinum | reverse complement strand
GGGGTGGGGTGGGGGGTGGGACTACAGGATATACAGGAACAGCAGACTAAGTTGTGGATTAAGCTTTTTTTTTTCTGTGCAGCAGCTTAAAATATTCTTGTCAGAACAATATGAACAACTTAAAAGCTCAGCAATGTAGCCATGGAAACAAGCACGAAGTCAATGGTTGGGGATGGGGGGAGAACTTGCAAGTGGCTGAGGCCAACAGCTGAATCATAAAAGGATAACTAAGAAACCTGTTACATTGTGAGGGAAGCTAAAACAAATCTGTCCAGTTTCAGGTCTGTAGAAAGAAAACACACCCATTACTGGTTATCTTCAGAGCTGTCAAGGAAGAGGAGAAGAAAAAAGATATGCTCAAAGGATTCTAGATGGCCAGAAATAATGGAGAAGATGCCCTGTAAATCATTGCACCATATATGTGTTGCAACTATTAATTACTTTTTTTCAAATAGAGTTTTTTATGATCTTCCCTGAGAAAATAGCAGCCTTCAGAAACTCTTTAGACATTACCCCCATCTGCTCAATGAATGCTATTAATTCCAAAACCGGAAGGCAATTTTATGAGATGCTAGTTCCACAATAGATGGTTTGGCACAAGGAGTGTATTATCCAGGGCATTAACATAACATCAAAAAATCTGGCTTAAGTGGAGACAAATACCATCACCTTGGAAATTGTAAAGTTAAGATTATCAACTTGAAGTTCTCTGTTTTCGCTCGATACATTTTGGCATTGCAGTTGATAGATCTGGGTTAATTACTGAACCTTCCACAAGGCCTGGCCGAGCTCCATTTGACTCAATATTTTCAGGGAGGTAAAGAACGAATGGCCATTTTCATCTTGTCTGAGTTGCCATGGAAAAGTTCCAGCCCTTCAGAAGGTTACCGTAAGTCAGATGTTTCAAAGTCTTTTTTCAAAAATATCTGTGGCTGGAAAATGAGATCCCCATCCCCCCCCCCAAGAATTAATACAAACCATTCAGGAGTATAGCAGTATCACTTCCTTGCCTATAACCATTGGCATTCTGATCTTCTCATAGAATCTTGGAACAACGAAGAATTATTCTTAACACTACCTGTTCTTCTCGTATCTTTTTTTTAAGACTCCAAGACTGTCTCATAACACTTTCCACAATTCAAGACTGTATTTTAAAGCAATACTAGTTATGGAGGCAAGCAGTGTGCAGAAAGGAAATCATGAAAATATATGTAACTGAAATTCATTGGCTGCAAATAACCCCAGTAAGTATCCTTCAGTACTACTTTTGAGCTCATCTCCCTAATGAGAAAGCAACATATGTAAATGATAATTGCAATACTCTGGATTGATACTCAGAAACATCTTTCTTCAACCTAATGCTCTCCAAGTTCATTGGACTACAACTCTCTGGTTCTAACATTTCTGCCAAGGAATTCTATCTGGGCACATCAGTTTAAATTTATACACTGCTGCATCTATTTGGTACGGTCTGATGTATAGGTTCTGTTTATATGGATACATCTAGACTTCATGATATAACTTGTGAGCCATAAGGATAGGATACTGCAGAAAACAAGCAATAGCCAAACACAAAGTTCTAGATTTTTTTTACAGTATTACACATTCTAGATTTTTTGGGGGGCAGTGTTAGTTAGACATTACAATGGCAGTGAAAAAAGTGAGTTTTGCAGTTATAACTGTCAGAGAATCCACATGGTCATGTGATCAAAATTTGGGTGCTTGATGACTGGAAATTCTGGTCTCAGTTGTGGTTGTAAGTTGAAGACTACCTATATTGAATCTATCCTTAGGGACTATCTGATTAGTCCTCAAAGAACCCAGCACTCCTTAGAATAGAATTTGTAAGCCACTGGAAAAATATACATGAAATGCAAACAGATGATATAAATCAGGGGTGTCAAACTCGATTTAATTGAGGGCCACATCAGGGTTGTTTGACCTTGGGGGCCAGGGTGGGACTGGCCAGGGTGGGCATGGCCAGCTTAACATTACTCGGGATGGGGGTGCCTGTGGTGGCCCAAGCACTCTGCCAGTGAAAACGGAGCTCGGGAGGGCCACATGTGGCCCTCCTGAGCTCCGTTTATAGCTGCGACGGCCACCTACAATCCTCTGTCAGTGAAAACAGAGCACAGAAGGGCTGCACGTGACCCTCCTGAGCTCCGTTTATAGCTGCGACGGCCACCTACAATCCTCTGTCAGCGAAAACAGAGCACAGAAGGGCTGCACGTGACCCTCCTGAGCTCCGTTTTCACTGGCAGAGGCACCGTGAGCTGGTCCTTCGCTGTTTCCAGGGTGGCTCCGTGGACCAGATCTAAGCATCGTGTGGGCCGGATTCAGCCCGTGGGCCTTGAGTTTGACACCCCTGATATAAATTAAAGCAGTACAACAAGAGTAAGCAATCTTGCCTTTAAATGGAGCTTACCTCTTGATAGCTTACATGAACAAATCCATGCATTTATATTTACAGTAGTCTTGCAGGATGGTGTGGTTTTGTTGTTTACTCCCCAGGATTCAATGCAAAAAGTCTATATTGAAACATGGAGAGGGAGCTTTGCAGCAGTTATCCATATAATATTACAGAAAGTGTTCTACGAAGATCAAGAGATTAAACATTATTGACATCCTATTGGGTATCAGCATTTCACATCAGTGAACAAAACTTGTAAAATCAAATATTCCACTCTTCCACCTCAACAGGTGATCAGCACTGGCAAGAGCTAGCATCAATTATATGTTTACCATAGAGATCTCATTTTTTTTCAGATAAGTCCTGTGCAAATATATTTCAGATGGATCAGTCCATGAAAAGTTGTTTTTAGAAGGCTACCATAAATCACAATTCAACTTACCATGGGGAGATTCAGGAGAAGAAATATGTGAGATACATTTACCATTCCTCCTTTCCCAAATTAACAACTGACAAGTTATGTTCTCTAGGGTTACCAGATCTCAGTTAACCACTAGAGGGAATTTCTGTATGCCTACTTTTGTCAAGCAATTGCTTGGCTTTTTCCAGCACAGATCTGCTAGATCTATCATCCTGCTACTTTACACCTCAGTGTTTTCATGAACATTGAATATTGAATTGCCTATCAATTGTACATAATTGCATCAGGGAAGCACAGTGATTAAAAAAAGAGGGTAATGGGTTACAAGAAGTTTTCTTGGCAACAGTATGGAAATGATTCCCACTGTCACTTTCTGTGGGAGGTTTGTGTGTGTGTGTGTATGGGGGGAGATTTCACAATCTAGCCAAAATTCCCAGGTGATCTCCCACCCATATCTGATCCTGATCAGTCCCCAAAGTCAGCCAGTGTCCTCCCACAGATCAGCTGGGATCTCTTTGTCCTATGGAGATGATCTCTACTAGAATTTAAGCCATTATATGATCTCAGCTGTGGAACTCTTGTGAATACCTTTCAACTGTCCTCCCTGAGGGGAGAAAATAAAAACTGTTATAAAACCAGCTGTTATTAAGTTTCAGCTCTCTGCAGGACAAAACCATCTTAGCTACCTGGGAGATGCTTTCTCTCTCCCACTCCTGTGCATAATTATCCCCTTTCCCCCCTTTTCCCCCCAGGTCAGTAATGAAGGTAATGTACAAAATTTCAGGTTTATAAACTTCTGAATAGGCTTCTGAAAAATAACCTGAGACCTTTAATATCTCTGAAGAAAACAGCTTTACAGGTGTCTTTATATGAATTGAAATAATAGAATAACTTGGAACATTAAGCACTTAAGAGCCATTATCGGCTTTTCCTTGCTTTCTGCTGCTGTACTTGGGTTGATAAATATACTGCGACATATCATTGCTGATGTGTAAGGCAAGTATGACTTCATCTGCATATTAAAATTAAAATTGGATGTTAGAAGCATCCATCTAGCTATGAGGAAGAATTATGTTAAATGAAATTAGGACAAAGGATGCATACTTGTTTGAGAGTTTGAGAGTTATTGCTAAAATCTTTACCTAAAAAATACACTTTGTTATTTGAAATCACAGTTGGACTCTCCAACCCAAGATACAGAACTTGCTTAGAAAAGGAAAAAATTCACCAGTGGCTGCCTTGTTACGGTTACCAGAACAGAGATGCAAAATTCTGGATATCTATTAGCTGACCACAAAGAGAGATAGCCAATTCTAATTCTTTGCTACCATTTTATATTTTTGGAGAAATTTTTACAGCCCGGTTGTAACCCTCCTTATCATATTGAGAGGGGAAAGGAACCATTCAAATGATGTTTCTAACAAAAGGCAAATATAAAAGCAGAACAACAGAGAGCAGCTGTACGAGTTGTGTTGTGTTTGAGAGTAGGAAGGAGAAATTTGTCCAAATGCAGCCCACAGGACTCTCAAAAGATGTTTACAATTTGCTTTTCAATGCAAGCTAGTTAAGACACAACCAAAGGCAGAATTAGCAGGAGGGGGTCTTGCCAACACTTTCCAGATAAGACTTTCTGCCCTCCATATTTGCAGGGTGTGTGTGTTAAGTGAGGATGCTCTCTTTAAATTCCAAGTGCCCCAGCTTATCACAGGTCATGAGTTTTGTCCTTAAAAAAACCCATGTCTGTATCCCCGTGGTTCAGCTGCATTTTGCTTTCCCAGCAAGGCATACGGCACAATGAATTCAATTGCAGTTCTGTTATTTTACCTTGACACAGAGAGTTCTGATGATTAAAAGTTCTATGGTCATGTGAATGATTGGGGTGAGTGGGTGTATCTCTGTATCCAGCTGGGCTGCCAACAAAAACAAACTGGAAAGAAGGGGAGGGGGGAACAGCTGGCTGATGTGGAAGCGGCATTTCAGCATAGCCTTTGACTGAAATGTGGGAGGTTGCAGGCATTTCAGTTTGGCTCCAGTTATTGAGTATAGAGGTGGTTTCTGGATGGCCTTTGGATTCTCCCCTGCACAGGAATTAACAAAAGGCAAATTAACTTGCTTGCTGGTAGATGACAAGATGATCTGCAAGAGATTATCCACAATCTCTTGCTCCTTTTCCACCTATTTCTCTTTTTTTTTTCTTTTTCACCAAGCAGCTTTGTCTCTTTGAAACAAAGTAAAACAATTCTCGAGTCCTTGACTATTTGCATGGAAGCTTTTCTTAAGCCTTCAGCAATCTTTGGTGCTTAAAGCTGCTCAACTGATCCAGATGAAGGGTGCAGGGCTGCAGAATGGAAATCTCTTCTCTTTATTTATAGAAACAATCCACGCTTTCATATTCAACACCTGACATGGAGTATCACCTAAGGAAAACATTTAAAAAACAAGTACTGTAGTTGGACTCAGGGCAAAAAATAAAGCTTATTTGATTAGATTTTATTTACATTTATATGTGATTAAATTAAACCTAGCTAATATACTTCCAGCAACATACTTAATAATAATTTATCTTCTGTTTAAAATGTCCATATGATAACATTTTGAGGCTTCAAGCCTCACCCTTCAAGGTGTCAGGCCTGGCCCAGTCGGCCCCCTCAGGAAAACAAAACTCTTGAACCCATTGAATTGAATCAAAAGAACTTTTACTGAGAGAAGCTGGATGTAGTAAAATCAGGCAGAATCTGAGGTTTCCGCACAAAGCAAAAGCAATTATTTTGGTTTCCCAGTCCCAACCTTCCTGACCAGTCCACCAAATGTTTTGAGAATGCTGAGGTGCTAGGCAGATAACAGTTCATGATGGCGAAAACCAGCTGGGAAGTTTGTTCCATCTCTGAAGACAGTCCCCCTCCCCAATTCCCAAGCGTACAGCAGAAGCGGAAAAATCCCAAGCATGCCACACACACACCTCACCCCTCAGCACAATGGCAGGACATGATGGTGGACCTGACACAAAGTTTCTTGGGGGGGAAATGTTGTCCTTGAATCAGAGTTCCAGCATTTTACTTCTACATTTTAGACAAAAAGAGTAAGACTGGTTCCGAGGATGCTTAAAAATCAGTAAAGATAAAATAATTCCCTCATTCAGAACTTTTAAAAGAAAAAAAGGAAGAGGATGGATAAGGAAAACAGGCCCTTTTTAGATGAAATGTTTCTATAAAGAGTAGTCGCAGTTGCTCAAGGGAAGGCTTTCAGTGGGCATTCCACCATAGTACCAAACTGGATGCAATATTGATCACTGCAATCCCTCCATCTATTACTGCACTACCAACACCCATTGTGGTTGGATCATATATTAAGCTAAACCATAATGCAGCTTTGGCCTCTTAGCAAAAGGAGACCACTAGGAAGTATGATGGATATTTGTGGATGTGGAAGAGCTGAATCATGGGTTTCCTGATCTCCAAGTGGGTGTAAGGGGAAGGAGATCTAGTTTTTATACCAGGAATTGCTTGTGGTTTAAGAGATTTGATCAAGGAATGAACTTATTTCCCCCTACAACCTCCACCACTTCCAGTCTGCACAAAACATATTGTCCAATTTGTTTGGATTCAAAAACTGAGGCAATTTTTCTGAATTAGATAACTAGGGTTTGGCTCTGTTTTGTTATTGTCTGGCTCTATCATGTTCTCCCGCCTAATTGTTTCTGTCAGCTACATGACAAGTTGGGTACGACATCAGTCTGACACTGTTCCTTCCCCCCTCCCCAAAACAGAATGTTCCATCGGCTGTCCTAGCCAAGCGGGACACTTCTACAGCATCAGCAGGCCCTCTCTTCCAAAGGCTGTCTCTAGAAATTGTACATCTTTATTTATTTGCATGGATTGAATTATGCCTTGTTTTTCCTCCTCAAAAGAGCACTTGGAGAAACTAAAGAATTCAAAAAAAGCAATGCAAGTGATTAAAGACACAGCAGGAATAGTAACTTGGGAAATGCTCTTCCCCTGCATTGCTCCCTGGCTAAAGGGTGCCCTTAGCCTCTGTGCCCTAAGAATGCTTTAGCCTCGGGGACCTGCGTGCCAGCGCTTGAACTTACAACAGCAGACGCATCTTCAAAGGGTCTCAACCAAAGAGCCCGACAGGTTCATAGTGGGAAAGGCAATCCTTGTCACAGGCAGGCCCTAAGGGGTTAGGACCTGAAAGGTCAACACATCCCATACCTTAACGTCTTTTGGCCTACTAACTGACCACCAGTGCAGAGCATTCCAGGCAGGCCTCCTGTGACCTCTGTCCCTTGGACCAATTAACAGCTCAACAGCTAATTGCTCCCTTTCCAAAAGTAACTCCATGTTGAATGAGCCATGTTGAAAAGAAGACAGCTAGTAGAATCCCCCCTCACCAGCAACATATGCTAGTGGGTGAATAGAGTTGAGCTTCTGCAAGGAGAAAAGGTTTCAGATGAAGACTTCAGAACTTTTCCTGGAAATCTGCAGGAACGCTTTTAAGCCTAATTCTTAAAAAAGGAGCCCACAAAACCTAGGATTAACATTGCTTCCTTTTTTCTATAAGGTAAGTTCCTTTGGACTCAGAGACCCAAGAAGAATTCATTTAGATGCTGCAGCCCTCTTCTTCCTCAACATAACTTTGTGTAAAGCCCTCTCAGTGGTCTGTTATTTTAAGCTTATGGGTCCTTTTCCAAATCAAACTGACTTCATTGAATATTGCTTGCTATCTAATCTACTAAACTTCACAAATGTATTGAATTGTGTGTGTGTTTGTTCTGAAGAATGAAAGAAGGGGAAACATCAGTAATATATCATAGTAGTCATTTTTTCCAATAAAATTGATGGTCAGATTCTTCCAAGGTCCAGCTTGAAGCCCTAAAAAATCCTATAAAACCAGTAGGACCAAAAATCATAAACAACAGCATAATAGCAGTCAGTCATAATATGCATGCTACAGTTTTAAAATACAACCTATAAGACCTTAAAAAAATAAAATTTTGCACAATTTCCCCTCCCCTTTCAGTTTTAAATTGGAGTTTGTTCTTATTTAATCTGTGAACCTCATGAAAATACAAAGAATGAAGATATTGCACAATAATGAACCATAACATGACCTACTGAGTTTTGGCTTAGCACATACAGGTAGTTTATTGCTTATGAACTAATTAGCATTATCCGTGTGTGGCTGAGGCCAATTATGGCTAAGGCCAATTATTTACCATGGCAAAACAAAACTATTTTAATAGGATGTATGAATTCATAGTATTACTATATTAGTATAAAAGGGAGCAAAAAGTTATGCAATATGACGGGAAAAGACCTGATAAGCTAATATTTTTATGAAGAGTCAATAATAACTTTGATTGACTGAAAAGCTTACAATAGCTAGGGTTAAACTTAGCTGCATGAGAATATGGCTACCATGGCTGTGCTATCATATAGAACAGGGCTGTCAAACTCGCGGCCCACCCCCCCGCCCAGTTTAGCGAAGGGGGGAAAAGTCCTGATACATAACGTGACACCGCTGTGACAATGCGAGTTTGACACCCCTGATCTATAAGTTTTATTATTTTTTTTATTAAATTTATATCCTTCCCCTGTCACCGATAAGTTGATTCTTGGCACTTTTTTTCTGCCCAGATGACCACTGAATTCTAGAAACTAAAATCTAGTAAGTGGAAGTACTGGTGCTCTGGTTCTGAACAGTACAATGGGCCAAAATGCATTTTAACTTCATTCTCTGCTGAACTGCTAAACTTATTGAGTAATTTTGGGTTCAATGTTCTTTCTGAGCCCAACCCAAGATTGCTGTTGTGGAGAAAAAAATGGAGAAAGAGGTACTGTATATGCCACTTTGAACTCGTCAATGAAAGAGGTGATATAAATCTAATAAACAATAAGCTGGATGCGTCTGGCAGGCTAAGAATGGATATCAGTTTAATAACGCTATTACAATAAGCTATAATGACTGGTTAGATCAGGTGTGTCAAACTCAAGGCCCGGGGGCCGGATCGCAGGGCTGCCCTGGAAACAGCGAGGGACCGGCCCACAGTGTCTCTGCCAGTGAAAACAGAGCTCAGGAGGGCCGTGTGTGGCTCTCCCAAACTCCATTTTTGCTGGCAGAAGGTTTCAAGAGACCATCGCAGCTGGAAACAGAGCTCAGGAGCCCGTTTTCGCTGGCAGAGCGCTCGGGTCACCACAGGCACCCCCAATACCAGTGATGTTGAGTTGGCAACATCCACCCTGGCCATGCCCACTCTGGCCCCCTGAGGTCAAACACAATCCTAATGCGGCCCTCAATGAAATCGAGTTTGACACCCCTGGGTTAGATGTATAACTAATGAGAAAATTTGAAATATATTTTTAAATAACTTCCAGCAATTATTTTCTTGTAAGTGTAGATATTTCCATTATTAGAACTGGGCTGCAAAAGTCTGCACAAGGGGACAACAACTGCAGCCCTTATGTAGGAGTCCTAACTCATGACTAAAATACATCTCAACTTTATATGCTGATCTATAAAGAATGTACCACACATTGGAAAACAAAATGAACAAATAGCAAGGCAAGCATCTGTAAGCCCAACAGACCAGGATGAAAGATCATCAACTTCACATTCTCTTTAGAACCTCATTAGAAGTGGAAGAAGTTCTGCAGGATCTGATCCAAAGTCTCCCAAGCACAATAAAAAAAAGCTTACAATTCTCCAAAGTGTAGATCTCATAGAAGAGGGGGAAAATGATCCAAGGTTATAAAATCCTTAAATGCTTAGTAAAAATGACTTTCCAATTGTCCTAGCACTCTCTTCCCTTACAAGATCCCAGAAAGATTACTTTGAATTAACTTGTAAAGTTTGTTTATACCATGCTCATCTGCTTCAGCATCTTCAAATGAATTCAAGTGTTATCATCAAATAGCATTTGCCGTTAGATTCATTTGTTCTGTTTTATTTTCACATAAAAACATGTGGAGTCACTGAGAGTAGAAATGAAAATACTCCAGAACTTCTCACATTTTGCAGTTCTTGGCTTTTATAAGAAAGTGGTTACAAGAAGACTGCACTTAAGACAAAATGCTTCTCTATTTTTTCTTTTCCCCTCATAAAAATGATGATGGTTGAGAAATGATTGACATCTTGTACCTCTCGGCTTCTAAAATGGTCTGATCAACACTGTGGTTCTTAGCAAGTTGTTTGTATTACTTTTCATTACTGTCTCCCCTGTTTAATTTATAGACCAGTCCTATGATGTTTTCTGGAGAAACTTCAGCCTTGTTACTGTGTTATAACAAAGACTCAGCAACAGCCTTTCAACAGAGACTTTGCAACCAGACCTGAAAGTATAATTAATTCAACAATTAATGGCACTGCGCATATTGCCCATCTAACTATGTTTTGCCCTTTGAAGACTTTCAGCCTAATCTGTAGCTTCCCTAGGGTTAAGAATCACTAACTATAATTTGACACCAACAACTAGCCATGGATCCGGCTTCCAGGAAGTGCCAGTTGGAAAGAACAATCGGAGGACAGGTTTCACCTTAAGAGAAGGCACATTGTTAAAGGGCCATATAGGACAGAAGGTAACATGACATGACAATGGAGTCCCATTGACACTTAAAACTTTTGGAGACTAACTTATTGTGGGATAATGTATTGCGGTGTCTAAACTATCTTCAATTGATTAAGAATAAGCATACAAGAATAGGAGTACAGCTATAGATGAGAGTCAAATGATGAAAAAAAGGTCCAAATTATAAAGGCTAAAACACATGTAAAGTAAACTGACAAGAACACACACTTTAATTTTTGCACATTGTTACTCATCTCTCCTAAGTGTACAACATGTCCACTACACCTCTGCTATTCTGCCAACTGAGATTAACATATCATGCATCTAACACAATGGACTCTCAGCTAAAAAAAGTTATGCAGTAATAAATCTGTTGGCCCTACACCTGACTTTTTCAGAACTTGAAGACAGACCTGCCAAGTTCAGCAAGATTTATTCCTAAAATGTGTGCACTGGATTGAGAACTCAGCCTTTCTGTAATATGAGGGGGTTAGCAAATCTACATAGTCTTGTGATTTTATAGCAGACCTTAAATTTTTGTTATCTCTAAACTGCAGCTGGGAGGCATGATTCTGCAAGGGAGGACAGGCAGATTATTATAGTAATTGTGTATTTTGAATATTTTGGAAAAAGTGGTTGAGACTTCTGCATTTATACTTTTTATAAATAAGACTACGAGTTAAAAGTGTACATCTGTTGAAAAAGTAGGCCCAAATAACGGAACGGCTTTGAACAGATTATCTTAATTCAATCAACCTGTTATCTAAAGCAGCAACAGCAGACTTCTACGTTTTTAGAAGGAACATATATATTTTCTTTATAACAGAAAAGTACCTGACTTTCCTTGAGGAGCCTTTGCAAGTAGATAAATAGATCATTCTATTTTAAAAAAAAATCAGTTGGATTTGCTGAGTGATTTACATTTTCAATATGACATGTTCTTAAAATACCACTCAAGGTTTGTCAACATACTGAAAAAACCCTCATTGTTTGAATGTAGTCAGTGTGGTGCATTGTATAATGATGAAAATGTAAATCACTCAGGAAAGCAGACTGATTTTTTTTAAAGGATGATCTATCCATCTACCTACTTACCTACATGCTTGTCTCTAAAGCAGGGCTGTCAAACTTGCGGCCCGTGGGCTGGATGCGTCATGCTCTGGCCACACCCATGCCCAGTTTAACGAAGGGGGGAAAAATCCTGATACATTGCCGTGATGACGCGAGTTTGACACCCCTGCTCTAAAGGCTCCTCAAGGAAAATTTTCTGCTATAAAGAAATGGAATATCCCTTCTATAAATATAGAAGTGTGCTGTTATTGCTTTAGATTCTCCAAACTTGGCAACTTTAAGATTTATGGACTTTAACTCCCAACATAGCTGGCTGAGGAATTCTGGGAGTTGAAGTCCACAAGTCTTAAAGTTGTCAAGTTTGGAAATCTCTACTTTAGATGATGTGATGATGGAGTAGGGCTGGGAGACCCAGGTCCAAGTCTACCCTTATCATGAAAATTACTAATTGACGTTGGGCCTATCCTCCTTCTTCAAGTGCAACTTACTCACAGAGTGGTATTGAAACAATAAAATGGAAAATCCATATAAGATTACTGGAACTGTTGAAAAAGCAGAATCTAACTCAAATGAACTTTTTTTCTGCACTCGTATCAGAAGCACCAAGACATTTCCAGGTTGAAAGGGGATGCCCAGTAGGAAGTTTCTTCCATGTTCCCAGCTGGAGCAAAGGCCAGGAGCTCAATTTGGGCATTTGGGCTTCGAACATGGACTTGCTAACTTCCATCACAAGGTCCTAATCATGAAAACCACAGTGCTCCTTACTCAAATGACTGCAATGGAATAACACAACTGCAGTAAAACCCAAAATCCTTTCCCCAACTCATTCTGGGAATATTTCTGGAAAAAGAGCATTGTTTCAAACTAAAAAGAGTAACAGTCATTTAGGACAATTTGTTTTGTTTTATTTATTAAGAAAATTTATATGGCTGCCCGACTCACAGTAACTCTGGGAAGCTTACCAAAATCAGCCTATTATCTTCTTAGTACCTTCCTATTTGCAGATGTCAATCATTGTCGGTGCAAAGGTTATCGAATGAAGTGTGGTCGAAGGCATTTTCTTATATTGCTTTTTGACTGTTCTGTAACACACAAACACAAATCCAAAAAAAGTATGCTGTCCTCTGATCACTTATCAAACACTTTAATCTAATTACAGAGCCTCACTATTTGATCTAGGTAGCTGAGAGTTGGATATGAATTCATAAAAAATAATTTGATTAGTAGACTTTAAAGTGCATCTATTTGGGGTCTTAATAATTAAAAATATCGACTTCCGGTTTGGTAACACTGGGTTGAAGGCGGGTCCTTTGGGATCCGTCCGTCCCATGACTCCGTAAAGCCGAAAAAAACAGCGTCTATCGGCTGTTTTTGCGGCTTTTAATTCCA
>JANHFL010002790.1:402914-413238 GCA_032468155.1 Oxyrhabdium leporinum | reverse complement strand
AGGCTCAAGGTTGACTCAGCCTTCCATCCTTCCGAGGTGAGTAAAATGAGGACCCAGATTGTTGCTGACTCTGTAAACCGCTTAGAGAGGGCTGTAAAGCACTGTAAAGAGGAATATAAGTCTAAGTGCTATTGCTATTATGCTACAAGAGCAATAGAAATGCCACCCTATCCTGTTGCTGTTAATTGTATTAATAACACAAAGGGGTACCAGATCCTATACGTGTAGTGCTCTACTTGCGACAACAATTGAACTCAAAATGTCTGTTGCTAAATGAGATAGTTGTTAGGTGAGTTTTGTTCCATGTATTTTGCCACAGTTGTTAAGTCAGTCACTGCAGTTGTTAAATTAGTAATATAGTTGTTTAGTGAATCTAGCTTTCCCGTTCACTTTGCTTGTCAGAAGTGGCAAAGGTGATTATGTGACCCTGGGACACTGCAAATGTCATAAATATGAGTCAGTTGCCAAGCAGCTGAATTTTGATCACTTGGCCATGGGGATGCTGCAATGGTCATAAATGTGAAAAATGGTCATAAGCCACTTTTTTCAATGCAGCTGTAACTTTGCATAGTTACTAAATGCATGGCTGTAAGTCAAGGACCTATATAGTCCATAATGAAATAAGCTTTAGCCAAGAAACCATACAGCCTATGGCTAAATAAATATGTTTATTAATGATCCTTACCTCAGTGTTATAAACTATTTTCTGGAATCATACATGGTGGCTCTTGGACCAATTCTGAGTACGGTTTAAAAAAATATATTTTTAGCAACTATTTCAAACTTCTGATAAGAATGCTCTATGAGCCCCCCCCCCCACTTCTCAAAAATGGAGTCGGGGGGCAAGAGAACTGCTATCGGATCTGGCGCCTCTTGTGTCACCTGCTTCAGTCCTCCTACTGGTGCATTTGAAGTCAATGGGAGATAATTTTAAGCTTAACTGTTGAAGACCAAAGTGCTAGAACAGCTGTTTAAAAGCTACCAATTTATATTCTTTCTTTCCTCATACAGTGTGAAATTACTACATCAAGAAAGCCAGCCAGGCTAGGAAAAGGATGACAGATATTAGAAACACAGATCTTGATTCCTATAACAACAAAATACTGGGGGGTGGGGGTGGGGAGGTTCAATACAACCCATAACATTAAAATCCTGGAGGCACAGGCAAGTGCTTGATTATTGCCGAAATTATTTATTTGCTCAGCAAGCACATTTTGGGAAAGCAAGACTTCCCTTCCAATCTTCCTGAACTATTCATTGCTGGAACACTGAGGTCCTCTTCTGGATGTGCCTCATAATACATCTAAAAATAATCTAATAAAGTTTTCAAGTGTGTGTTCTGAAATTTTGGCTTTTTGTTCCCTTGTTGCCCGTCAACCCTTTGATACAGGCCAGGTCAGGAAACAGACACTGCAAGGACTGTCGGAACTCTATTGTTGTAGAGTATAATAACAAAGTCTTGAAAGCTCTCAAAGTTACCCTCTGCTCCCTATAATACCACCCAGAATCAAGGTGGGGTTGTGCTTACACTCCCTCCTTTCCAATGGATGAGATGATATTTATGGTCTTTTTTTAAAAAAATCACTTTACCGTACTGGCATGCCTTCACCATATTATCTCTATATTCCTCTGCGCCACCTCCATGGTCCTTGTTTTACAAGCTAGGGTGTCCCAGGCATGTCATCATGCAAAATGACTAGACTCGTTACCCCCACCCAAGCTTAGAGGTTCCCCAAGGTCAACAGACAAATCTTACCGCACAATCAGATGGAAAAACATCACTCTATTTTCTTCTTGTTGCACAGCAACCAATCCTGGAGAGTATATCATGGCAGAAAGCAGGAAATTCCCTTCATCCTGGAATTTGTTTACTGGACCACCAATGACCCGCTGGGTCATCCTTTTAGAAAAAGATAGTGCAGCATGATGGAAGAATAATTGTAGTGGCAAATGAACTTCAATAATACTTAGCTAAAGAGATAAACAGAATGACCACAGGTGGCCAAAAAAGCAGTGGGAAACAGGAGTGATTTCTAACTTCCTGTCAGCTTTCCCACTGATTTTGCTTGTAGGAAGTTGGTAGGATGTGTGATAAATCAGGATCACATGACAGAAGTACAGCAGGGCTGCCTACATAACTACATAACACTTCCAGTATGCCTGGTCTGAAGGTCCTTGAAATTTCACTTCCACAGGAGTAATGGGTCCCAGAGTTTGTATGCATTCTTTAAGGCAAGAGATCTGAGGTTATCTTGATTCAAAATCATTTCACTATGATGTAACATTTTAGCTAACTGAACATGACAATGAATAGTAGAGTGTTTTAGCAGTATATTTAGTAGTGTATAGATAAATCTATAGTATGTACTACAGGTAGCATATAAATCTATAGTATATAGATTTAGTATAGTATTTAGGTGGAAGGTCCCAGGGGCAGGCGTTGGGTGGGAATTTCACATGGAAACGATGTATATCTGACATTAGATACCTGCTGTGGTTTCCCATGACTTCTCAGATTCGGGGTAGCCCTTATGGTGAACCAGATATTCTAGGCATTTTCTCCCTGGACCTACAATGTAGAATGTGCCAGCTAAGATCTGGGTTTCTGACTTAGTTAAATTAGATCTTTAATTATGAGACAAATAGGTCCTTCCTCCTCCCCAAAACATCAACAAACTCCATTTCTGGCATAAGGAAGGAGAATTAGAGAGCTGTATAGAAGAGAGAGAAGGTATAAGATGGAAGCTCAAAAATGGTGCTGTTGACAATACTGTATTCCTTCACTAACATTACTACTGCCGTCTTCTATATGACCCTTTTCCAAATATTATACTTTGACAATGTAATTAACTTCTCACACACTCATCAAAATGACTGCATTTAAGACTGGGTTAACACCAGCATATTTGAATATAACTTCAACATTTCAGCGACCCATATGTTCAGGAAAGGTAGCCCTTACAAATAAGATATTATTGTAAGTGAACACAGGTACACAAGTCCTGTATTGGTAATTCATTCAGCAAATTCTCTCAAGGTTACCATGACTCCTGGTGACTTCATGGTTACACCCATGTTATTTTCTCAGCAACATTACAGAAGTGGTTTTCTTTTGCCTTTTTTTTTCTGGAATGCTTTTTCAACTTTGCAGTCAGTCCAACAGTTCTGGAATTTCCAAAGAATAAACTATTCTGGTCCTGCTGAGTTTTTCAATACTGTCCAAGATCAGATAGATGATGCTAACCCGAACAGTCTGCCTTCAATATTATAAGGAGTTTTCTATTGCAAACATATTAAAATAAAACAAAATCAACTGATCCTTATTGGTGATTGCTATCACAACAGAAATTCCTCTGAAAAGAGCAGGTATGGCAGCAACTGATGAGGCATGAGTACAAGTCTTTCAATTCAGTTATCACAATGTTAAGTTTAATATTGCCAATATTTTCTACCAAGGCCTGAACACCGAAGTCTCTAGGAAGTTCTAAATTTGTCCTGTGATGCACTGAAGAAAATGGTACAAATTAGACATTGTCAGATATTTATACATATTTGGACTATTTCAGTGAAAGAGTACATAGTTTTCATGCAGAACGTCCTCTTCTTATCTTCGGTATTTCCAGTTGAATATATCACACATAGGAAATGACAGGAAAGCCTCTGTAGCACTAGAACAGAGTGAACTAGATTAAAATGACTAAATGCCTGGACTGTATTATAGCTTAATAAAATCCTAATACTAATCAGTCTAGTTCCCAAGAGAAATTCCAATGTAGCAGGTGACCTGAGAAGCCTGATTCAGTATGTATAACTTAGTGAACTGGAAAATGACAGAGTGTTTTATACAGAGTTCTTATCCAAATAATTTACAATAGACGTCAGCACAAGTCTGTACTGGCAAAGCATGAATTATCCTAATTAGCTGAACCTCTGATCAAGTCCAAAATCAATAGTTGTAGGAGTTCAGCCTTAGCTGGTATTGTCCTTTGAATAATACCTTTCCAGTTTCGCACCCAAGGGAAAACAAACTAGACAATTTGATCCACAACTGTATTTGTTAATTTATCATAACTTGCATATTACATTCAATCACATATTGAAGAAGGGCAGGTATATCATTTTCAACCTCCTAGAGCTAAATAATTTAGTCCAGCAAAGGTCAGCATTGCGAAGATCATTCAAAGATTTATTCTTCTTCTAGACCAGTTAATTTTTACAACAGCCTCTCATTTATTGAATTCTTTTTTCCGAACTTTTGATTTTGGTGCTGCCAAAAAGAAAAAAAAACCTGAAGTCAATAATATTCACATCTATAAATGTCTACACAGATTAAAATGCTGATATGAGTTTTTTACCATTTGGATTCTCTTGTCTATAGAAGGTTTTCAGCATCTCCACAGCTTCCTCAGATCGATAACCGGCTATGCACTAAAGAAATTAAACACGTTGCTCAAAAATGCATCTTAAATGAAGGTACACCATCAGCAGAATTTTCCAGTTAAGACTTCATTATCTTTAAGTGAGTGTAACATAGCTTCTGTTGTTGCTATACTGGAGTGTTAGAATAAGACTAGCACCTATTAAACATTGTTTACTAGGTAACTTTTAAAGGCAGACGAATGCATGCATGACTTTTGATTAGCACAAGAAGGAAGCACAGAACAAAAAAAGTGGGAGGTTGATATAGATACATCAAGAGGAGTTTTTTTTAGCAGAGCATTTCATGGAAATTTAGGAGGACAATGGGGGGAGGGGCATTTTTACGCTTTTTTTCCTCACTTCATTTGACTAACACAAATTCTTAAAGGAGTCTTTTCAGAGTCCAGATAGCTATGACTGGAAATAAAACTTTTAAGTGGACATGTAAGTGAAGTGCATTTGCTTCTTTCAAACCAACTCAAATGTTGTAGCTCAACAATTCTCAAATTTATGAAACTACACCTGCCTGACTGAATTGGGAAACATCAATTTTAAGAAACTTATGCAAAACAGGACATGGAACTATGAAATTGGGGTTAAAGAACTCTCAGAAATACGACCTTGAAAGAAATGTGAACAGATAATCATGGATTGTTGGTTAGTAGATCTACAGAATGTTTCTTCCAAAAATTTGTTTTCATCAATTTCTTTTCTCTCTAGTTGTCTCTTGACCCAGCATAATGACTTAATGACATGATATCCACAGATTATCCTCAGATAATATTCATTTCTTGAAATATGTAACCACATACACATATATAAAACAAGATATTTTCAGTGAACAAGAAATTTAAAAAGCATATAGTTAAATGAAGGACTGCTTTCCATAATGTTTAAAGATTTTTAAAATGCAAATATTTCTGCTCATAATACAGCACACAGCCAAAATGTAATCATTAGGTGAAATATCAGAATACATTTATATGTTGATTCTTTTTTAAAATCTATTTTATTTCTACAATTGCAATTTTGTTTTGTATATCTAAGCATAAATAAATATTTTTTCTTTTTCTATTTGATATTTAGACAAAGAAATAATTGTTCTACAAAGAGTCCTTCAATTTTCTACCTCTGGACTTAGTTTCCCTGGTATTATATGGTTAGGTGCATTCACTGAATCTACCTTGATTATCAGCAGTTATTCCAAAGTCTTATTTTTCTTATTAAACTATGAAAAATATCCCACTGAACCACAAAATGCAAGAGAACATACAAAGGATTCTGTATTAGAGAATAGCATTCCAGTCAATCATTTCAATTTTTAAAAAATGGGTGGCTTAAGTCCTGAAATAATTTGTTCACAGTCTTCCAAAATGTTGATTTGGCCTTCTAGACTAGAGCAAGGTCTTCGTTGCTACATCACTTTTATATATCACATTGTTATGAACATATAGAAAGGTACCATAATAAAGTACTCACTTGAAATGGTTCTCCTGTATCTGTTAAGGTAGCAGAAGAGACATTCAGAACTGAGCCACAGCCTCCAAACCGTTCATTTTGGCAACCGTATACAACCAATGGGATTTATGCAGATCAATTAAGGCATTAACTAGGTTAGATAAGAAATCCTACACAGATAGTATACAATATACAAATAGTAACAATCCTGTTAAATTTGACAGTCCAGCTATTTTGATATGCCAGCTTTCCGCCACCATCATCATTAATACAACAATGTGAAATCACAGCTGCCAGTTTTTTATTGGCCTTCTTACACACTGAGTTCTTCCCAAGGACTTAGGATATTGGACCGTATTGGCATAGTAAATATTCAGATCCAATCAGTGGGGGGTTTTTGATTGACAGATGGAAATGTTGATAATGCACAGATTTTCTAAATGCCATCCAATATTTTTTTGATATGCCAATAACCATTCAGATCACCACAGCAGGTTTATTACTATAATCTTTCATCTTTGATTTTCAGATCTCAATACTCTTGTAATCTCCAGGTCCTTGTCTTCTATTCTACTATCTCCTGGTATTGCCATATCAATTGTCCACATTTCCTTCTTTTCAACCACAGTTAAATCTGGTGTGTTATCAGCCAAGACTTTATCAGTTTGCATTTGGAATTCTCACAATATTTTAATTTGCTCATTTTCAACAACTTTTTCAATTAAATTTTCTCACCAATTTTTCATTAATCCTTTTCATGTGATTTTTAACCATTTGTGCTGTTATTATTACTGTAGTTCTTCCATTTGATTTTTACTAAATCCATTTTCAAGTTCTTTTATCCATCCAGCATTTTTATTATAGTCTTTGTGAGTTTCTCATAGATCTTGGCAAAACTGAATTGTTTCTTTTGGTATTCCGTTTTCAGACTTTCTATTGTTATTTATACTTTCTATTATTATTAATTAATTATCATTATTATTTACATTTATACACAGTACTGTCCAATTCCCAATGACCCCAAAATACAACATTAAAAGCAAAAAGCAATGTAGTAATAATAATCTCCTTTTATTTACAATACATACATTCATCCTTTCCTTAGATGTGTTATTACAAAAGTGATAACTTCCTAAGATAAAATATTTCTCATTTTCCCCTAATTGGACAAAATATATCTTCCACCCATAAATTGAGGACAGAAATATTGATGAATTTCCTTCCTATAACCTATCATCCAGAACCAGAAATTTAACAAAATGTTTTAAAGAAAATAAGCTTAAATTAACATATTACTGTCATAGGAAAATTCCAAAATTTCATATACCACACGAGCACTTGCCCTGCCTGACTTGACCCTGAATGTCACCTTCTTTTCTATCCTATCCGTACCAACATTTGCT
The DNA here is from genome assembly GCA_032468155.1 of Oxyrhabdium leporinum. Lineage (NCBI taxonomy): Eukaryota > Metazoa > Chordata > Lepidosauria > Squamata > Cyclocoridae > Oxyrhabdium > Oxyrhabdium leporinum. Next base: position 405,958 of record JANHFL010002790.1, on the reverse strand, counting down.
AATAAAAATTCAGAGTTTATATGACTCTGAATACCCAGTGGGAGAACAATAGCATAGAGGACCTTCTTTCCATGGTTCGTCAAGGTGGGAAACAGAATTCCGTATTAAGGATTAAGTGGCCAACATTTGGAGAAGGATACTCATCATTCGAAGCGCTGCTGCACACATAATACAGGGCTCAACTGTGACATATAATACTGTGTGCGTAAAAACTTCCTCAGGTTGCTTCTTGTGCTGTTGACACCAATCTAAGACCTGATCAATTGCTACCATTTCTGCATGGCGAGTAGCCTATGGGAATAAAGCAAAAATAAAAATAAAAATCAGAACTGGTGCCACATAAAATGGGTTACTTTGCATATAAAGTATCCTGACCTTTGGTAAAAGCCTCAAAACCCGACTTTGCCAATTGGCCTCATGCTCCAATATGAGAGTGTCACATTGGAGGTGACGGATAGATTAATAACAGATGCAAACACTCCCCCTGCTCATCCTACTCCCACCCTTCTCAACTTTTAGTTACAGTTAATAATTTATGCTTTTACAGCACTTTATTCTTGCTATATACATGCCTTATATAGTTTTATCCTTTTTAACACTAGAAGCTGCCAACAGTTACACTGTGATAAGATAGGTGGCAAACATATTTAATAAAATAAATACAACACACATATAAGGAAAAATAACTCTTTGTTTTTAATAGAATTAGAGGAACTACCATTTGGACAAGATGGCCTAGGACAGGTTACCTCAATCTACTGCCCTCTAGTGTATGGAGATGAGCATTTTCAAAATTATAAGACAATATGGCCACTCTCTGAGAAAGGTTATGTACTTTTCCTCAGCTCTGCGGTTGTATTCTCCATGCTTTCCATAGTTTCCAAAAGCTGAAAACTGTTTGGATTAAGGCAATTAAAACAATTCACTGAAGCATGGAGTGAAATACTTTCTTATGCCTAAGGATGCTTGTTGTATTGTATCAACAGACAAGGGCAAGATTTTAACTCAATGTCTTTTAGAATTTGCTTTATAAGCAAAATAAAACAAAATAACAAACATGAGACTGACCCTTGTTGGAAATTTGTTACAATTTATTTATTAGCTAGGCTTATATCCTGCCTTTTTATCAGAAGCTCAAGATGATGTTCACAGCATCCTCTCCTCCAATTCCTTCTCACAACAGCTTTGTGAGGTAAATTGAGCTGAGAGACAATAATTGCTTCCAAATCACCCAGGAAGCCTCCATGGCTGAGGGCAAATGCTAGTGTCAATCCAATGCCTTCAAAAGTATACCATGCTGGCTCTTGGGATGAAAGAGAACAACTGGCCAGGTCATTCAAGAAACTTTGGTGGCTGAGAGGAGACTTCAGCTTATGCTTCCCCAATCCTAGTCTGTCACTCTAAGTGATAAATCCCTCTGGCTGTGATATAAGTATCTTCATACTATCAAAGCAGCATGTCAGAATCCAGGCCTCATTAAAAAAAACAAAACAGTCATAGCAGAATAGGGTACAATTTTTATATTTGTGTAAAGCATCTACACAAACCTAAGAGTTGCAACGGTTGCAATTCTTTTTTATAACGGATTCTCAAAATTTCCACTGTAAGGTAGGGAAGGTCAATGACAACCAATATAGGCGAGGTCTTATTTCACCACACTGATGTTATTTTATACAGTGTCTTTTGTTTTTATTTTACTAGAGCAATTCCAAAAACCAATCCCAGAACATGACAGAAAAAAAACCTGCGAGAGCCACAGAAATTCAGTGTCAAAACAATAAAGATCAAAAAAACAAAACAAAAACCAAAGTCATGGAGCTGTGTCTCTGCTTTACTTTCTTTTCCTTCTCAATGTCTGAAACAAGGGCAAAGAAGACAGGAGAAAAACAGCTGTTTGATCAAAAACAGGATTGATTACAAGCAAAATTTTTCATCTATCTGTCAGGGACTCAACTTCTTATTTTCTATTTAAGCTTTCCAACAATTAATCCAAAGAAAAAGATTGATCTACCAGTCATAAAAAGCAACTAGACAGCACAGGAAATGCTCTCATGAGCTTTATGCATGTTCACGGATTATATCACCTGTTTTTTTCTCCCCAATTATGGCAGCATTTGGCACCGAAGCCTTTAAATGCATCTACTTTCATTTCTTTGCAATACTGTACTATCTACATCTGCGGTCCCTAACTGTTCTGGGTTGGTGGCCCAGCAAAAGGGTTGGATGGGAAAGAGGGAATGGTTTTGCGCGCATGCATGTGCACACAGCTTCATTTGAGGTTGGCAAGACTCTCAAAGTAGTTTATAAAGATAAAAACAGTAGTCATCATACCAACAAAATAAAAAGCAGAGCAAGAATAAAAATCATCAGTAAAATTTAGAACTTCCTGTAGCTTTACCTCCAGTGGCAGGAAGAATCTTAGAAGAAGTTTTGAAAATAATTGTAGTATTTGGTAGATTCAAGCAGGTGAAAGGAGCCCTGAAAGCATTCAGGAAAAAAGGTGTTTAAACAAACCACCCTTATGAATTGTGCCTGGTAACTAACTAAGAGTTAGTATACCTTGTTTCAAATTAGGAGGATATGATCTCTCTGTTTATGTTTATTCAACAATCTCGTTGTTCCATTCTGAATTTCCTGTAGTTTCCAACTAATCCAAAAGACAGTTCATGGTCAAAACATTGCCCATAGAACAATTACCCAAAATTGCATCACTTGGTCAGTGTATCACTTTCTAAAAAGGGTGATTTGTAATACCAATCTAAATCTTTTAATAAAACATAGTTACAAAATAGGAAATGATTTTGTTTAGCAAAGCATGCACAACTAGATATTTAAGGATCTTCCCTTACTGTTTTTTTAAATAGCTTCTATATTTCACGATATGCTTCGTACTATAAATTTGTAAGCACAAATTGAAAACAATGGCTTAATTAATTCTTGGCTATATCAAAGTATGCTACTCAATAATAATAAGCCTAGGTGGCGCAGTGGTTAGAGTGTTGAACTGCAGGCCACTTCTGCTGATTCAATCTAGCGGTTCAAAT
>JANHFL010002790.1:384267-402316 GCA_032468155.1 Oxyrhabdium leporinum | reverse complement strand
AAAGAAAGAAAGAAAGAAAGAAAGAAAGAAAGAAAGAAAGAAAGAAAGAAAGAAAGAAAGAAAGAGAAAAAAGAAAAGAAAAAGCAAAGACAAAAGTGCAGACATCACAGAACAAGAAAAATGATAATTATATTGTTTCTATCAAAAAGTCAATAAAGAGTTTTCAATAATCATTAAATTTAGACGATGTCCAATCTTTAACTAAAGCCCTTAGTCAGGCCATCTCACCAAGTTCCATCTTCTTCAATAACCACAACAGCATTTATTACAAAGAACAGATAGCAAACTAGCATGTGCATCATAATATAGACTCAGACTTTGGAACAAAGTTTCTCAATTGAGAACAATTTCTTCATGTGGCCATATTACCAAACTCTTGTCAGAAATTGTGCTATTGCCCTCTGAAGATCTAAACATTGGGTTATTTGAATCAAAGATCAGACCTTTCTTATACCTTATTTATACTTATTCCTGACAAGAACACATAACTCATCTTTCACTATTTGGGTTGATTCTCCTAATACCGGTCTTGCCTCAAAGCAGCACAAGAGTATGAAATTGAGTAAGTATAGACCATTTATAAATAGCATTCAGGCTCCAAATCAGTGTTTTTCAAATTTGCAACTTTAAGATGTCTGGACTTCACTGTCCAGCTGGTTAGGGAATTGTGGGAGTTGAAGTCCACACACATGTTAAGGTTGTCACGTTTGGAAAAACACTGATATAAATGAATTTTCTTTGCTGAGACAACATCTTTCTGTTGGGGCAATTGGCAATGGGAGTTATCCAAGGTCCTGATTGCTGCTCATCAAACCTTTCTAATTCAGCATGACTTGAAGGCTAAATTTCTTTGATGTTGCTTACCTTAGTCTTCACCTGAGCAATTTTCTTCTGACTTCTTCTTCTGAACCTGAATTATTGTAATTGAATACAATCACTGATTATTGTATTGTAACTGATTATCCCGATTAAGCCTACCTTGCCTTCTTTGTTGCCCTCCTACATCCTTATGACACTGGATAGTTTTCTGCCTTCATGTGGCTTGGAACTTGAGTTTCTCTGCATACAAGAAAGAACAGAGTGAATTTGGCAATTTGAGAAAATAGGCATGTTTTCAAATACAGCGCATATTAAAATTCTAACTTTTGGGGTACCCTAGCATGTGTGCTCTCTCTGTGTGTATGTATGTGTGTTTGTAATCCAACCTTAATTTCAATGCAGCCCAGAATATATGAGTTGAATTTTTTAAAAGCATAAATTAGGGACAGTTGTGTAAATGCAAACTTTGATGTGGCTTAAAAAACATTTTTGTGGCTTTCAAAAATCACTGGAAATTTGATAGAATAGCAAGTGAATCCATATGACACTATGATCTATACAAACCTAATACTGTTCATATTCACTTCATTTGAAACAACAGGGTTTCCTACTAGGTCATATTAATTCCTTACTTTGAATTCAATATTTTTTTTTTAATTCACTTCAAGAAGAGAATTCTTACATGTTAATGTAAAAGAACTGCTTCTTTACCAGCATACTCTAACAAGTGCATAACTGGTTCCAATATTTGGAAATTCTCCCACTTATGATAGAGATTATTGGTAAGTGCCTTCATTTTAGATCTCACACATTTTCACTCCTTATTAATTATGTGTAAAAAGTGAGCATAAATGATTGATTCCTTCTCATTTTATGGATATGCCATTTTCTTTCTATTGTCATTATAATAAACAATTTTAATGGAAAATAAATTGAACAATTCCATGCATTTCAATTTAGTTAGTGAAGCTTCTATTCTAAATGCATATTAAGTAGAATATTTTTTCAAATGGTAATCAGCTAATAAACATACTATAAAGAGAAGCAAATATAAGGTCCAAGCCCACCTTCAGTTTATATGGCAAATATTTTTTTAATTGATATATGGATATATCAAAGTAATATAAAAGCTAAAGTTGTGGAAATAGTGCTGTGTGTACCATTAAAACTGTATATATATATATATATATTTAAAAAAATAAAGTTCTGAAGCCTAAACATTTAGTGCGGAACTAATGCTAAAACATCACAAGCTCTTTCACACAATCATTTTTTGCAAAGTATGGGTGATTAGCCTCATTACAAATGAAACAGAGTGAACGGAGTTCCTGAATTCTGCTTCTGAACACAAGTTACTGTTTTGATAGAACTCCAGACCAGAATTTACAAAGGGGAATGAAGATGGGTGGCATCTCCTTATATTGAATACTTGAGCTCTCATATATCTCTATGTATATCTCCCAGCATGTCATGAATCGACCTCGGTGAACATTATCACTTCGCATTTAATAATAGTAATAATGACAACAGCAACAACTGCCTATCCCAGGTCCTTGGGAAGGGCTTGATAGGTGGATAAAAATGCCAAATCTAGTCTAAAAGTCTAGCAGACTTTGCAGTAAGCCATAATAATTATAATGCAGATTTGTAATGTTTGCAAAAACGTTCATATGCATCGTCATGTGTGCTTTTTACATTGCATTCATTATTCTATGACTTTCTTAAATGTATTCATTTTTCTCAGCAATTATTCCATACAGTCTTTTCTTTGGGTACATGCTTTTTTTGAATATATTTACAGTATGTTTCCTTTAATGTATAAACTTTAGCATGGATTTTTTTAAAGTTACAAACTATAAAATTCAGAAAAATACAGATTTCAATGTGCAGGATCACAATTAGTATTTTTCGTATAAAATGTTGGACAAGCATCCTTTTAACATGAAGGTGATTGCTATTTATTAATAGAATGGAGAAACAATTTGTTAATTAGAGATTGGAGTAAACATCCATGGAAACTGCACCTTTATTCATTTGTATTCCAGGATCCATACAGAAAGCAAATTCTTGTTGACATTACCTCTATTTTTACTGCTATACCATATAAAATGGAAATCCTTTTTGGATTTTCACTGTTCAAAGCCTAATGTGAATCTTGAATTCTTAACTGATAATGCATTATGTAACAATTAGAAATCAAAGCACTGGCATTCACGGAAAATGTACTTATGCATGAGTTCATCTTATCCATGTTGAGACTCATATTTCAGGCTCCTTTCCAGCATTCTACAGTACTCATTTTTAAATTTCCAAGTCTATGAGAATGCCAAAACACAAGATAAAATAATTTTTATATAATCTAACTTGCAAATTGCTAGATGTTCATTGGCTTTGGCAACAGAATTGTATTTACTTGTACTTTCATATGTAGCCTTTATTTTCAAGGTTTAAAAATCACTTGGGTATTTAATGAAATAAGTACTAAACCTTCATAGAACAGAACAATTTATTCCAGTCAAAATGAAATAGAAATAAATTGCATTACGAAACTGCTCTCTATATAGCTCTTTTGTATTGTTTCACTAGCTACGTTTCATAAAGATATCGCCAGAAATTGCTGAGTTCTGTATCCATGTAGCTTCACCTTGTAACTGTCCTATTTGCACAACTGTAACTTCCCTCTGCTTAAAGCAGAAGAAAACTTGCAAATGCACAGGAAGTACCAAGAATCATGTTTTCTAAAGGTTTGCACCCGCATGCTTTTGGAGACTAATGTATTTCATGTGATAAAAGTAACAGTTTCAGTTCTTAATATAACTGAGTTTCTTTGCAAGTTACAATTATAAATTCAAACCAGAAAAATAATACAGAAGCAGAAGGATGAATTCCATAGTTGAATACAAGCTCTGTGTTAAATTTAATCAGCCCTGACTTCAACTGCTGCAGGCCATATGGAATTCCATGAGGTTTCGACTGGCACATGACTTTGAAAGTTTGGCTGTTTCAAGTAAAATTTTCTTTCAAATTTCTCCCTTGATTTGAATCTGGAACTACTTGATACTCTTTCCAAAATGGAACAGATGCAATCTTATGTATTATTTTAAAATTTGCATGAAGAACATATGCAATTTATGTACCTTTGTTTGTTCAGTTCCTTCACACACACACACACACACTTATTGTAACTAATAAACATGTGTACAGTGAAAAAAAAACACTATAAAGAGGTGCATACTATATATATATATATATATCTGCTCAGTGTCAAAGCCACTGTCCTGGATGGAACCCAGAGCATTCAGGAATACATCAGTAAGATGTATAGCAGGAAAACAGTTGATGAAGTGCCCATTACATTTTGATTATCCAATTAGTTATCTGAGGATTGGCTAACATGGCTGTTAAATGAATGTACGGCTAGTTCAAAAATTAGCATTGTTTCCTCATCAAACTGAAGTGAGATATGGACTGGGGTGCCACAAAACTCAATCTTGTATCTCTATTCTTCAGTGTTTTTGTTAATAATTCTGTTGAAATCTAATGAAATTTTGAAAACTAAACTATGAGTCTTAGTTGTATCTGCAGCAACCCCTATTAAAGACAAGGATAGTGCCAGATAGACTAGGTACCTCTTGACCAATATGCCAAGAACACAACTGAAGCCCAGTTTGATCTCAAGCACGTTCACATTATTCTACATAAACTGGGATCTCTAACCTGGAGACCGTAAGCCAACATACCATTGTTTGCATCCTACAAACCAGGCGGCCTATGCAGCATAATGAGACCAATTCAAGTCTCATTATGAAGCGAAGAGGGTTCAAGGGAATGCTTAGCCTTAAGAAGGATAGACTGAAGGGAGATACCTTATCATACTTTCCAACTACTGAAAGCATTGTGCAAAGGGGAGGGGGGTGGAATGTTAAAACCTCTTCTCCATTCTGTAGAAGCCAGGCCACAGAATAATGGGTTTAAGGTATAGAAAGTCAAAACCCAACTGGATATTGAGAAAAGAAAAAATCTTATGCAAGCGGTCTGAAATCAGAATCAATTACAAGGAAGTGACGGGTTCCCTACAATGAAGAAATAGCTGTTTGTTGGGGATGCTGTAACTGGAATTCCTACCATAAGCAGAAGGTGAACGAGTAGACTCACCAAAAGCATAACTATTTCCCCTACCTCTGATCCTTTGAGAACATTCAATACAAACCTGCTCTAGCTCAATTGACTAGCAAATGAGTGGTTTTTCCACCAAAAAGCAACTGCACTGTCTTTTTTTTTGGTCTTTGAAGACTTTTTGCTTCTCATCCAAGAAGCTTCTTCAGCTCTGACTGGATGGTGGGGAATGGAAGGATTTATATTCCTTGCAGGCAGCTGGCAATCTGCTCCTTTTAGAGGGTCGTTGAAGCACTTGGATGTTTATCTGTGTCCTCACGTCACATGAGTAGTGCTCCTGGTTCCTGTAGTCTGCAATTTTTTTCTCTGAAACTACATTCACACTCCCACACCATTCAAAGGGTGTTCATCCCAAATTGGATAGCTAAAAGTCTATAGAGATTCTCAGTCATCCAGTTCTTGGTTGTCCCAAAGGTGCTTTTTTCAGGAGGCAACTGGACTTTGGGTTTTTTTTTCTTTGAAGATGCTTCACTTCTCATCCAAGAAGCTTGTTCAGCTCTGACAGGATAGTGGGGCATGGAAGGATTTGTCTGTCCAGCCGTCTGCAAGGAATATAAATCCTTCCACGCCCCACTATCCTGTCAGAGCTGAACAAGCTTCTTGGACGAGAAGCGAAACGTCTTCAAACAAAAGTCCAGTTGCCTCCTGAAAAAAAGGCACCTCTGGGACAACCATGACTGAGAATCTCCATAGAAATGTCTGCAAGAATATAACCAAACTCAGAGAGCACCAAGGACCCCCTCATTTCAAATCCCCTGGCAACCTTATTTAAGACGATAAAAGGCCACTACTCATTCGGAAGAGACACCTGACCGAGAGAGGGGGGGACGGCACAAAAGATAACTCCCAAACAATTCACGCGTGGATGTCGCCCATTAAACGCGCTAGGCCAGTATCTCCCAACTCCGAAAAGCTCGCAACCCCGAAACCTCTTTGTTTTCTTTTTTTCTTTTCTTGAGGGACCCTCGCCCCGCTTACAACCCCTTCGGTGACTTCTCGGCGAGCGAGCCCTCACCGTATCTACAGCTCTGTCCATCCAGGCCTCAGTTTCCCCCGCGCTCACCCGCCACCTCTCCGCCGCTTCCATCTCTGGAGAGGAAAACGTCGCTGCTTACGGAACGAACAGTAAAGGGCGAACAGATCCGAGGGGGAACAAGATGAAGGGCGAACCGCGGCCAAGCTGCCGGAGGGAGGAGGGCGGGGGGACTCGAATTGCGGGGAGGACGTCAGCCGAACGAAGCCGCCGTCGGAGGCGAGGGGCGGGGCTTCCTGCGGCGCGTGGGGGGATGGGTGGGCGGAGCGGCGGCTAGCCTGAGAATCTTCATCTGTCGCCGCCGCGATGCTGCTGGCCGTGTGGGGTTTCCTGAAGCGTCACAAAAAGAAATGCTTCTTCTTGGGCGCTTTCCTAGGCGGTGAGTTTCTACCCCACCCCCCACCCCGGGCATTTCCCGGGCCTTCGCTTGCTCTGCTGTCCAGAAACAGCTGTTAACAAGCAGCCCTGCTTGATCCCGCGCGCCCCCTGCGCTCTTCCTGCTGCCCCAGAGCCAGAAGGCGTCCGCCCCCTAAAATCTGCAGGACGCTTTTTTTTGCTCGCCCCTTTTAAGTTTTGCTTCGTTTACCCTCTGTGCCGAGTGGGCTTGCTCCCCAGGAAGTGTGCATGAGGATTGCCGCCTTCACTCCTGATTAATATATCGATTTTCTTCTTCGTTCTCTGTATGTTCACCTATGTTGGCTAAAAATCCCATCATCTTGCTCGAGGGGTCGATGTGGGGTGAGTTTCCTCCTACTGACCCTACCTCCCTCCTTTCGAGACTGTCTTTCTTGCTCCTTGTTGTGCGTATCCTGATATTTCTTCCTTTTTAAAATTGATATCTAAATAGATATACTACAGTGAGTTTATTTATGTAGCATTTGTTACAACAAACCAGGTTAAAATAAACTCAAGCAATAGTGAACAGGAGGAAAGAAGATTCAAGCATATGCTTACCTGAGCTCATATTTGCCAGCATGGGCTTGAACAATTTTCCCTTTAGATAAGAGTTACGAATCAAGCAAATGTAGCTGTAATTCCAAGAACATTATCTTTAGAAGAAGAAGAAAAAAATTGATGATTTTGCTCTGAAAAATAAGTGTGTTTTTTTTTCCTGGGGCCTTGTACAAATAGGACAACAAAGGAAACGATGACAGAGAGCTACTGGCCTGGATGAAGGTGTGGATTAAAGGCAATGTTTCAAAACCTGTCTTGAATCACTGTTAATGGTAGTATTTGCTTTTGCAACCGAGTTTAAAATCTCTCACTAGAAGATTCTGAATTCATAAATATGTTTCATTGAATGGGAATTTGTAATTAAAGAAAACCAAGTTGCCAGCTATAAATAAATAAATAATGAAATGGAAACTGATACATCAGAAGAGTGCTTGGTTAAGGAATGCTTAGTTAAGAATTTATCTTGCTTGAAAAGATCCCCCAGTGGAGATGTAGATCCTACTGATGAAAGAGATTCAAGTTCAGACAGATGCTTTAATTAGTTCACAGGTTCTGGATCAACCTCCCTCTTCATTCAAAATTGCATGAACAGACTTGTACAATACTTTCCTGTTCCAAGTATATCTTGTCACTTGAGAAAGTCTCATTTTTTTTCTAAATACAGAAGCTTCACCCCATCATCTTGCCAAATGCAGTTCTTTGTTTAATGCTTCTCTAGACGTATATTATTCCTGGCCTGATCAACCATATCCCAAATTGTCAGTAGTTTGCTATTTCAGATAATGTAGTGTGATATGTATATATGTCTTTTGTAGGGGTTTATGTTCTCGGAAAATATGGTCAGAAAAAAATGAAAGAAATTCAAGAAAGAGAAGCAGCAGAATATATAGCACAAGCAAGAAGGCAGTATCATTTTGAAAGTAATCAGAGGACTTGCAATATGACAGGTAATGTGGTACCGTAGCTATTTTGTTTGTCAAAGAGACCAATGTCTGAAGTTCACTGTCTGTCAAATTCCCTTTTTTTTTCAATATTTGTTTTAATATCTAACTCCTGTTTCTTTAATGAAACAATTGCTGCAGATGAAATAATGTTTAGAACAATGTTTGCTAACTCGGGCAGCTCATCAAAACATAACTACTGTAAATACAAACAGATTTGTAAGCTATTTTTTCTATTTCTAAATTGTTGACTGTAAATCATAACTGAGCTGAGGCAAAATATGAATAGCCTTAACAGTAGTTTGGTACTATGTGTGAACTAAATTGGTACTGTTAGTCACGCTAATATGGACAGGTTAGTATAATAAATAGGATCCAGAAAGTCGTATGTCTAGTTCTGCATTTTCAGGAGAGCTCTTCTTCTTTTTTAATCAGTAATGTGTAGTCTCACATAGCAGATTCCTTTTGAAACTGATGGGCTGTCAGCGATCCTTACATTTACAGTTTTCTAAAGGCTATTTTAAATAACCCTTAAATACTTCTACTAATGTTATAATTATGTTATAGAGATATTTACATCCATTTCTACAGTAACGGCCTCTGTTATATTCAAGTTATTGTTTTTACTTTGTTAATGATGCTCCGTGCCTTCTAATAAATCTTATTATCTACTTTTTAGTACTATCAATGCTTCCAACATTAAGAGACACTTTGATGTATCAGCTGAATTCTGAAAGTCTCACTTCCCTGCTGAAAAACAAGTAAGCATAAATTGTCAAGAGATTATTATAGTTTGTTTTGAATGCCTGTCCTTTAGGTTTTAGTAGTATGTATGTACATAACGTTAGTATGCACAAACTTCATTTTCTATAACAAAACACTCTACCTATATTTCCCCGCAAATGGGACCAAGTCTTATATTTTTTGGGGCTCCAAAACAAGCACTAGGGCTTGCTTTCGGGGAATGTCTTATTTTTTCCCCATGTATGGGTGGCCCGCTTCTGCTTGCTCGTGGCCACAATGGGACAAGAGGCCACACGGCACGCCAGTGCTGCTGCGGCGAGGCGGGAGGGTGGAACTGCCCCATACACCCTGCACCAGCTTACCTCAGGGCCCCACAGCCAGACCATTGATGCTCCAACACCTTCCTCACCTTGACGTAGTGGCTCCGACAACCCTATCCAGCAGGACCTCATGTGGCTGCCGGCCCACTACTTCTTGCTGGCGGCTGTAACAGCAGGCAAGCTGAGAGACGGTGGGATGGAGTGGGTGGGCGGCCGTGGGAGGCTTGGCTTGGCTTGGCTTTCCCGCAGCTGTGCAGCACATTGGGATTGCTTGCCTTCCCACCGCGCCTCTGCGTCCATCTGCTGCAGGTACCACTGCGCGAAGACAAGCCTCCTGCGGCCACTCACCTGTTCAGGCCCGCCAACTCTCGGCTCTCCTGCGTCCCTTGTGGCGCATCCAGATCACATGCCTCCCCCCCTCTGCCTACTGCTTGGACAGGTAATCAACTCACCTGTGCTGTGCAAGCTGTGGCTGCTGCGGTGGCGGCTGGACACCATTGGCCCCCACCACCTCTGGTGCTGGCCACCCCCACCCCCCGCTGACGACCTTAACTAAGGTTTATTTTTTGGGTAGGGTTTATATAAGGAGTAAGCTAAAAAAAAAAACCCAGGCTGTCACTTATTTTCTGGGTAGGTCTTATTTTCGGAGAAAACAGGTATTAAAAGGTTTTCTTACCAAAGTCACGTAAGATTTAAATAGCTTATCATGTACTATATGAATTGACTTTAGGGGAGGAACACTTTGCCATTAAAGTGTCTGAATCCTTTTTTCATGCTATTGTTTTATGCATGAAACTCATTGATAATTCTGCATTCTGAAATATTTATTACCAAGGCAACCTAGGGCTACACATTTGTATTTTTTTCAGCATCACAAATACAGATTTATTCCAGTGCTACATGAGCAGTCGTGCTTATGCAGTTGAACTTCCTGTTCCTTTCCAATGCACAGAAGAATGGGTAGGATTAAGAATTCATTCTGTTGATGGAATAGTGTCTCTCAACTGAATGGCATCATTGCATAAGTTTCTGTGCTTTGCAAGCATTCTCCTTATTACAGTATCATTTTCCAAAATCACAGCATTTATTTTCTCCCTCATCATATTTTTATGTTTGAATTTTTTTTTGTTAGATGTGGTCTGAAATGGAGCTCTTCTATTAATTATAAATGTGTTTATTCTATTCTTTCTGTAGGCCACTCAATAAGTTAGAAATATGGGAAGAATTGAAGATTATAAGTAAGTCAAATAAACCATTGTGCTTGTGATCCATTGAGCCTCTTTAGGTATATATGGAATGAAACTTTTCTTTCTTCAGTAATAAGCTTTCTGGCTACTGTGCTTCAAGCACTATCCCAATGAATATTATTTTTCATGAAGAAAACATTTACTCAAAAGTAAACCTTACTGCTCGTTAAGTGTAACCGGTGAATTAATTTTGAATTCCCATAGTTATCTCTTTCGGATAAGTGATTTCTACCCTTAGATGTGTAGTTACTTTCCACCTTATTTTATTTCCTCTAATTTTAAATCTTCTGTTTGTAATGTCATGTTTTAAAAAAATAACCTCTCTCCCACTACCTCAGTATTTACCACATAGCACCATTTAAAATTGTAGCAATCTCAGTTCATCAACACAAAGCACAATTGAAGTTTTAATTCTGTGTCCTTCAAGCTCTTTCTTCACACTATTGTCAAGAGCAGTTGGGATGGTAGTTTGGTTGAGTAGAAAATAGTCCTTTCAAAAGACTTGGAATAAGCAGGTGTTGTTTGATGTTAGAGCTATCATCCCAAGATGTACCCTGTTCCAAGTAAACTTGTGTTTTGCAATTGACTGATGGTAAATTTATCAGTGCTGATGGTGTTCAGTGGTGCACCAGATGTTTTGGGATTGCACCCAAAGTGCCTCTTAACTATTGGCAGTATCTTTGCCACAGTTGTTCTACTTGTATTTGCAGGTGTTTGTATTTTGTGATTTTTCTCCAGTTCTCTCTACTTCCGTTCTCCTGTCTCCAAATATTGCAATGTCCAAACTTTTTGTCTTTCTTATCAGCAATTTTAAGTCTGGAGTGTTATGTAGTAGTAGTATTTAATATAGCTGCTTGCTCCGAGACACTCTTGCCATGTCTTTGTCTTATGCCTTCGTTGAAAGCCTGCTTAGTTTAAGTGACTTCATCACCATCACCAGGATGTGGCAAGGACTTAAACTCCAGCTGCCACACCCTCTGTGTATTATGTTGAAAGCTATAGCTATAGGAGTTGCTTTACCATCTCTGTGATTCTAGTGGCCAGTGTGCCTTTCATCCAAAATTACTGGAAGAAGAGCTTACTACTGTAGTGACTTGGCCTTTCTTTGTGTTAGGCATTTGGGGGCTTTTCTCCTTGACTTTTGCCTTCAAGATTTTTCAGCATGTGCTTCACGATGCTTCCTTTTGGGTGTCACCTTTGCTACCTGTGTCTCTCCTGCCTGGCCACACTTATCTTCAGGCTTAACAAGTCATCAGATTCAGTTATTATTTCACATCAAAAATCTCTTTCCTTCAACTTATATTGTACATCTGATTGTGATGTTTAAAAAGTTTTGTTCCATCAGCTACTATCCAATAGAAGCAATTTCATGAGGAGTCTCCTTAACACACGCACATGATGATGTTATATTTACCTCAGTTCGAAAGGATGTATTGAAATAGTAAAAACACAATTTATGGTTGTCATAATTAATTAGAATGTGTCATAATAGTGAGAATAGTGTTACATAGAATAATGTAAAAAATCTGAAATTTTCCCTTTTGCAATCCTTTTGGGAATTGTGTATTCTTTGTTTCTTCCATTTTTTTGCATTTTAAGTAAAATCTTTTTTAAGACCTTTGCTTCAGTAAATCCATGGATATAATAGCTTTTATTTAGCTAAATCTAGTACTTTGATTAGCCTGAGTTTTGAATTATGCTATTCTTTTAAAGATACTTTTAGAAAAATAAATAAAATGGAAATTTGCCCTCCAAATAATTTATAGGTGTATAGCTTTGATTTAAGTCTCCCAAAAGCACCATTACTATTTGATTTTATTGATGAAATATATTATTTTTAAAGATAAGTTCAGTATTTCATAGTAATTTTTTTGTTTTATTAAAGGTTTTACAAGGAGCATTGTAGCAGTATACAGCACATGCATGCTTGTAGTTCTTCTCCGAGTCCAATTAAATATTATTGGTGGATACATTTACTTAGACAATGCAGCAGTTTGCAAAAATGGCACTGTAAGTAGATTGTTTTCAAATAGATAAATATCTGGATTGAAAACTTAGAAAGGAAATCATATTTTGAACACCCCAGTATATTTTTATGATTGCTTAAGTCTTATTGAAACAGACCCATGCTGAAAACATTTATGAGAGATTTAATTTTCCAAATGGAATGATGGCCAAAAAATACTTTCAAAAGACTATATTGTAACTTGGCAACAATCACCCTTTATATCTGGGAACTGCTCTTAAACGGTTTTTCAGGAGTACTGCAGAGGATGTGGTTGTGATGCCATGGCACCATTAAAGAGATGTGACTACAATTTTCAGCTCTTTTTCATCATTTGGACTGGGAGTGGGGAGGTGGAGAAATAAAGATATATTGTAAAGTAAAAGAAACCTATCAAACGATAGGCTTTTTATGTGTCTTTGAGGCATTTGCTTTCTGGTAACATTTTGAGAAGTGGTTTGCCATTGTCCAAGGACTAAGAGAGAGTGATTGGCTCAAAGTCATTCAGCTGCCTTATGCAGGACTGGAATCTCCTGATTTTTAGCCTGATGCCTTAAACCATTGGTTCTTATTGGAGGTTTAATATACCAATTTTACTTGTAAAAAAAAGATTCTTCAGTTTGCTACCAAATTTTGGCAGCATAATCTTGGGCATTCAGTGGCTACAAGAACCCCAGAAAGGCTATGGATTGCCTGCTCTAGCTAAGAGGTCTGTGTACTGATTTACTGCAAGATATGCAGGACACTAGTGTTCCTTAAGTAGAAGAAATGACACAGAATATCTTTCTTCTTGCAGACACTTTTAGCTCCCCCAGAAGTTCAACAACAATATTTATCAAGTATTCAACACCTCTTAGGAGATGGTAAATTATCTATAAAACATTTTTACCTAAAATTATATTATGATGTTTGAACAAGTAGGAATTGATCTTCAATCATTCTTCCTCTTCTGCCGTAGGCTTGACTGAATTAATGAGCGTGGTTAAGAAGACTGTGCAGAATGTATTTCAGAGGTATAATAGGGTCTTTTAAAAATCTAAACTACTTGGTTTGAATGCACGCTACTAAGTTTAACTCTTTTCATTGCAGCGTTTCTCTCAAGCATGCCCTTTCCCTCTTGGAACTGGAGCAGAAGCTAAGAGAAATTAGAAAGATAATTGAACAGCCTGAAGATTCTGCATCTGAAGAAAATGCATCACAATCCCAGCTATGTCATTACATGATGCCGGATGAAGAGAATCCTTTAGCTTTCCAGGTATTTTGCATGTTATTAACAGCAGGGAATCAGTATGACTCTGAACTACTTGAATCTAACATCTTTTATTTGGCTTCAGCTTTTCCAAATTAGGATGGGGAAAGAAAATTCAAGTGTGCAATGGTTTGTCAATAATTTCCTCATGTCTTTGGCAACATAACATATAGACAATAAATTCTACTCCAGTGCAGCTCCTGAGTAGGGTCACAATAATCATAGTTGAATTCAAGGCAGATAAAGTCAGTTACACTAATTGTGAAAACATTCAGGTTGCCTTTATTCTCTGTCTTTCTAGGCTAATGAGCTTACAGAAAAAGATGTTGCTACCATTAAGTTACTTAATGAAACAAGAGATATGTTAGAAAGGTAAGTAACCAAAGTTTGAGGACTTGAACCTGAGTTAATGCTAAACATCAACATCTTATGATACTTAAAACAAGAAAAAATGGGAATGTTAATAAATTGAAATTTGAAGATTTTCAACATTTAAGATGTTAGTAGTTTTTACGCTTAGGGTTAGGGTATTTTCTATAAATCTTTACAAATGAAAGATCCATTTATACAAATAACAAACAATAATTCTAAGACTTCAAGTGATAAATCCAATAGCTTTTGTGCCTTACATCCATGCCCTCAGATACTTTAATTTCCACTTCTGTGTTGAGTAAATCAGTATAATCACAGACAAGGGATATGGATGGAGATCAGATTTACATCAGTAGAATTGCAGACCCTTTTCTAAATTCATTGAAAAATTGCACACATGATCCAAAATGCAGGTTCCTGTGGATGTTGCTGGACCAAACCATAATTATTATTGTAACCAAATGGCCTGCAATTTGAGTACTGAAACAATTTGCTTATTGTCTGAGTGACAAGCAAACAGATTCATACAGTAAAACTGAGGAGGAGAAATGTGTATAGTTGTTGGCAGCTTTGACATGAAAAGTTAAAACAATTGCCTTAATTGGCATTTTGTGCTGATAAATGAAGTGGATGTTTCTAAATGAGTTTACTGGCAAGTAATCATTTTGAACTATGGTGTTGAGTTTATTTCCTTTATATGTGCTGTAGGAGGGTGAAATGGAACTTCTGTCCTCCAATATGTAACATCTGTAATTCCCTAGAACATGTACAGCCAATATTGTATAGCCTATGATCCATCAGGATTTGGGAACCAACTGAAAAGTTCAGTTTGTGCATAAAAAGGCAGCATGATACAACTTTAGTTTTTCCCCCAAGAATTGTGAATAATACCAGGGAATATTTTCCTCATTCCAGCCCAGATTTTAATAGAGTTTTGAGCAGTTGCTTAAACAGAGGATTCAGTCGGTTACTGGATAACATGGCAGAATTCTTCAGACCTACTGAACTGGACATATGCCATACTGGCTCTGTGAACAGGTAAAACTGATTTTAATATTACAAATGCTCCAAGTTGTTATTAGAGAATAGTGGGTTTTTTTCTATCCACTAAAAGTAGAATGGCAATTTCAGTGATATTTCAAGAAAGACACCCTGCAAATCCTCTCAAAGAATCAGAAAAAGTTATTTAAAATAGATGTGTGGAAGATGTCCATCATGACAACTTCCACTATAGTTCTAATGAAAGTGTTTTCATTGTGTGCAGAGCAGGGAAGAGGCATACAGTGGTTGAACAAACATGACTACTTTGAACTGAATTATCCCATTACATGGTTTACAATCCTTATAAGCTAGAGTATTTTCTTACTGTCTCTCATTTTGTTTTTATCACAAGCTGTCAATTTAGGTAGAATTTAAGTAAAATGTAGAAAAACAAGCAACTTTTTCTGTTCCAGTCTAGGAAGAGCCACACATATATGGTGGCTCTTGCGTGTTTCCATTGTCAAAAATCTTTTGAGCAGGGTTGTGTTAATGTGTCTTTTCTTGTTTGAACATTTTAGTAGAATCTGCTTTTGCTTCTGATAATTCTTGAATTGGGATACTGCAGTCAGCTAATATGCTTGGCAGCCAACAAAAAACTGTTATACATATACTCAGCTCACACAGAGATTGAGAAATGCTGAGCATGTAAATGGAAGAGTTGGGATCGATCTATTTGAATTCCGACTTGCTTATCACTGCTGCATTGTATAGGGACAGTTTGTATTCATATGTTCTTGCTGTCCATATTCAATATTTGTAATCTTACGATGGCTGTGATATCAGTATATTGCAAAAGTAATTAAGCAGACAAAACTTTTTCTGTATTCTTTTTCCTATCCTAGTCTTTCCAGTGCCAGTCTTCCTCTAGCCAAGATAATCCCAATAATAAATGGACAGATCCACTCAGTCTGCAGTGAAACACCTAGCCATTTTGTTCAGGTAAGAAAGCCTCTACTTTGCTTTAAAGTGAAATTCTACTCAAACCTGTTTGAAAGTCTGACTTAGTTTGGTAGGATTTATTCTTAGGTAAGTGTGTTTAGCATTGAAGCCTTAGTCTGTTTTAAAATTACTATCATCCTTGCTAAATCTAAATTCCAATAAGTTTTAAAACAAAATTAAAATAACAGGAATAGGAAATATTACCTCAAATCATGAGCAGATTAGGATATTCATAATTAAAGTGAGACATTTTATCAGCCTATTCTTTATTCTCATGACTAGACAGCAATAAAGGAGGAAAGCCTAATCTTTTTGACACAAAAAAGTCTTTAGGCTTTCTTTATATTCCCACCCCTTCCTAAATGTTTTACATCTCTTCTATTTCTTTATATTTTTATTTTTATTTTAAGCACTTGCACTGCTTTAGTGTAGATATGCTAATACTGCAAAGGTTCAATTTCTGTTCTTGATACCATGGTAAAAATGGTACACCATAATAAAACAGACCAAAAACTGATCTGAATATTCTTTTTAGGACTTATTAATGATGGAACAAGTGAAAGACTTTGCTGCTAATGTATATGAATCCTTCAGTACCCCACAACAACTAGAGAAGTAAACTGCTGTTCAATATGTACAGAATGTACTATTTAGTATCCAGTTATTGTGACTATTCATTTTGATAATAAAACTCATTAACAAAGTGCAGTAGAATGACTATCCTTGTAAAACAAACATTTAAAAAAATTCATTTCCAAAGTTTTTATACTGGAATTCCTAAAGCTGACTAAAGTAATTATTAATATTTAAAAAAAAATCTTTGTGCTGTAAGCCTTTGCATTGAGGCAGTCAATTTTGAATAACTTGTTTACAAAAACAACAGTGCAATAAGCACTATGTCAACAGATGGTTTCTGAAGATTGATGGCAGTTTTTACAATTGTGCAGACCACAAAAACATGATGGAAAAACTTAAATCCAGTCAATTTTCAGGCTGGAGTAATAAAATCTTTCTGCAGTCCCTCTCCAATTCAGCGACTTATCATTTGCATCAGAAAAAACAACATGACAGCGGGCAAATAGAAAAAAAATAACCAAGGCCAGTTCCGGTGTACCTGATACCATTTTTCCCTATCAGTAAATGAGAATGGCTTTTAGTTGAAGTTTCTCTTAGCACAAAATCACCATACAATTCTTGCTCTACAATTGAGTAAAAGGGGCTTTGATCAAAAGATCATCATATACTCCTATTATATTTCTGGTGGTGGATGAGTAATTATGCTTTTCTCTTTTTTAACCACCGAAATGTTTTTCTTAAGCTGACTTAGGGGAGCAGATAACTCAGCAGTGAGCTAGATGGCTTTTAAAGTTTTAGGTTCTTCGAACTGGGACTACTGACTACTACTAAAAGCTAAAGATCTGCTGGTATCTGAAAAGTGCAATGTTGCAACGCTGTATGAGTTTGGAGTTGAAATGTATTGTTTCTAGCAAAAATTATGTTTACACTGTTTATAAATGGCTATTGCTGTATACATTCATTTTGTAAATATTTTTAAATTGTATTTACTTGGAGCCCTACAAAATACCTGAATCACAATAAACTATTTTGACAGATTACATGCTGTCTTGATCAGTATTGTTTATGGAATTAGGAATTTATTGTTTACAGCTTATCCCCAGTTCTTTGAATATAGAGTGAAACATAAGATAGTTGCAGTGTAATCAGTTAATACAAATAATAAAAGATCTAATGTAACAACAGAAGGTAACACTAGCTAAATCTCAAAGTGAATTTATTCCTTTTGAAGCTGTTTTAGACAATTTCACTAGTGATGCTCTACACAGACATATATTATAAACATTTAAATTAAACATTTATTTTTCATGGTAATAACCTATGTATTTTAAAATATGAACTAGGTCACCTGGAAATACAACCCTATTAAAATGTCAAGGTTTTTTTAAAAAATCAGACCAAGATAAATTACTTCAGAATTTTTTCCAGCTTTCATTGAAATATAAGCTGTACAATTCAATTGAAAAACTGAAATCTTTCAGGGGCAAAAAAATAAAAAACATACAATAACGTGGTTGTCAGATCCCTAAAGTGCTACTGCCATTCAACTGGAGGGAGAACCCTGTGACAAGCTGCTATTTTATAACCTTTATCCTGGCGCCTAAGCGCTCTGAGATTTTCTCACCTTTCGGGG
>JANHFL010002790.1:325926-342989 GCA_032468155.1 Oxyrhabdium leporinum | reverse complement strand
CCCAACTCCCGCCTCTGCCCGAAAGCTCTTCTTGTGTTCCTTTGAATTTGGGAGCGGGGAGTTGTAGCTGGGCTCAGGAGCCCCACTCACCGGCTCCTGCAGAAGGCGGCAGGGTGAAGATAGAGAGGAGAAGCAGGAGAACGTGCTGGTCCTGCCAAAGAGAGGGGGGGTGAATTGGGAGGGGGGCAACTCGCTCTCTCCTCACCCGCAGGCCAAGCAACTCTGGGCAGCTGGGCAGCCTCGGCACCCCAAGAGGTCAGTTTCCCGTGGAGCATTTCTAGGCGGGCCGAGTCTGGAAACTGCTGGCTTCTTGGGGTGGATGGCTGCGTTTGAATGATTCGATGGGCTTCCTCAAGAAAAAGAGTTAACGGAGGCACATTTCCCCAAAACACACGAGGCTGCCTCTTCTCATCTGCAGTGGCCGAGTGCATTAGTGGTGGTGGTGCTGGGGGCTTGGGTGACGTTTACACCATGCATTCACAGCCACTGGGTGGGTCACAGAAAGATCCCAGCAGTTCTGACTACGGCGGAGCTGGGAGTCCTGGGCTAGTTTTTCAAGCCTGAGGATCTTTGGTGGAGAGATTAGTCAGGGGAGAAAAAAAGGCCTCTGGTAATCCAGAGTTGGGAAGGAGAGACGGTAGGGATCATGGCCCCCTAGTCAGAGGGCAAGGGTTTTACCAAAGGACTTCTCACTGGGTCTTGGGATCCCTCAGTTTCTTCCCTTCTTCGTTGGAGACGGAAATGCGATGTCTCTTTCATTCTGCAATGCCCAGAGTTGCAGAACGGATCTTCTGCTAAGGTTCTGTGCTGACTTAGTGCTATGTTGCCAGCCCCTGTTAAGACACGGTTGCCATGGCACCAGAATTCTGCCTCTTCTCCATCACTGGCAGAGAGAATTTTCCCCATTTGCCATGAGCAGCCAGCTCGAGAGGTAGGACACGGGTGTTGCTGGACAAGGAGGCCTCCTTTTTCTTGCTTCCATGCAGCAGCTTCTGCAAGGTCTCTAGCCCCTTCCCCCACTGGCTTCCTGGATCTCATTGCCAGCAATCCAATCCATTGCCGGCAAGATTGGGCGAAATCACCCAAGGTCCTCTTCCTTCAAGGAGTTTCCTATGAACCAGAAAGTTTCCAATTGCAGACGGACAATTGTTGTAACAACTCCACAGTTTATCTTAAGAAGTGGGTGTGATGGTGGGTTGCAAATGGGAAGGAGCGAGAGAGGCAGGAAAAGGGTGGGGGCTGCAGTTTTTCTGCTCATTTTAACCATCTCTCTCTCTCTCTCTCTCTCTCTCTCTCTCTTTCTCTCTGTCTCTCTCTCTCTCTGCCGAGCCAGCCTGAGAAAGGCAGGGCTGAGGGGTGACCTGTTTGTGCAGCCTTGCCTTTAACTATTTTGGTTTCTCATATATTTTCTTTTCTGCTTTGAATACGATTTTGATTTTTTCTTCTTCTGGAAATTTTTGAGATTTAAAACACTAAAGTTTGACCCAAATATATTTCAGAGCATTGACTCAAAATACCTCATTTAGATTATTTGTTTTATTTTTGAAGCTGTTCTTCTCCCATCTCTGTGCATTTTGAATACTTTTTTTATGCATACGACTAATAGGAGGAGCATATAATGCAATGATAAGTGTGAAAAATCATCTATTACCAGCAAGGGTGTTTTCTTCGCTTAATGTCACCTTTCAGTCTGGAAATACCCTGACACAACCTAGTAACCCATTTGAAAATATAACTAGACTGAGTGGGTTATGGACGGATGTGGTAACTCTTAATTGGCACGCTCCAGATGGCTTTTACTGGAAAGTTTGCCTATGTGCAATTGCCTAGCCGATGGTATGAAGCATGTGTATTAGGCACTGTGAAACCTAGGTGTTGTTTTTTCTTTTCTACTGCCCATACAACAAGGTGAGCAACTGGGTGTACCTGTTTATGAGGAACGATGATGTGTGACCTCCAGAAAGCATGTCAGGTATACGGACCAGCCACCTGGGCACAAGATGGTATGTCTGGTTATAGAACTCCTACTTATTTGCTGATTAGAATTATACAGCTATAGGCAGTGCTTGAAATAATAACTAATGAAACCGCTATTTCTTTAAATTTAATAACTAAACAGCAGGATTGGATTTCTAGTGTTGTTAACCTCTGGAGGTCTCCTTCTCCTCCCCTGCTTCCTTCCTTTAATCCAGCACGTAGTTAAATCAACCTTCACTGGGATGATAGTTATAGCTTCCTCTGTGTCTGCTACCCCTCCTTATAACCGTTTTTCACACTTATGACCACTGCAGCATCTCCATGGTCATGAGATCAAAATTCAGACATTTGGCAACTGGCTCATATTTATGGCGGTTGCAGTGTCCTGGGGTCATGTCATCTGCTTTTGCGACCTTCTCACAAGCAAAGTCAATGGGGAATCCCGATTCAGTTAACAACCGTGTTGCTAGTTTAAGAACTGTAGTGGTTACCAGCTGTGGCAAGAAAGATCGTAAAATGGGGCAAAACTCACTTAACAAATGTCTCACTTAGCAGCAAAAATTTTGGGCTCAGTTGTGGTCATAAGTTGAGAACTACCTGTAGAAGACTTCATCACAATGGACATTTTTCAGACATTTTTCCTATAATTGCTAACATAAACGTCTTCTTATTTTGCCTGGGTTACAGTACTTAAACAGCATCTCATAATCTATAATGTCATTTGTTTCATTTGTTTTTATGCCCAGTTCATTTGTGTCATTTCAGTGTCTTATCCTCTGCAATACATGTGTTCAGGACATACAGTCGGACTCCAGTCATGGAGAGATATTTATTTGTTTTTCAAATTTAAATACCATCCATCTCACCCTCAGAGTAACTCTGAACAGTTTAGAGATAAAAATATTTTTATCATCAGAATGAACAAGAAACTCTATTGCACGTATTTTTCCACTGATTTTTCATGCTAATTTATATGCAGCATTCTTTTTATTGCATCCTAACCAAAAGACAAATTTGTTATGAGGTATAGGTAGTTTAAAATCCCACCATTAAAACATCATTGCTGATAGAATTGCTATGTTTGTATCTGCAGAGATTCCCATAAGAAAGCATAAGGTGTTCTAATTTTGGAGTGAGAGCATTATGATAATTTCTATTTTATTTTATTGTAACTTGATACTATTCTATTGTGTCTTATGATTTACAGTATGTTGTTTTATTGTGCCTTACTCATTTTTTTTCTTTTTTAAGGTCTTAGCTTTTAGGTTTTTTATAACCAATGCATTTCTTTTTTGTATTTGGTCTTTGCTTCTGTGTTTTTAACTTGCCGATTATTGACTGTCTTTAAATAAATCTGAATTTGATTCAACATGATTTGTTCAGTTTTGGTTTAATATTATGGTTGAATTCAATCTTTGACTAGGCCAGCTTTCCTAAGCTTGTTGTCCACCCTAAATTCAGTCCATCATTTTCTTTCTTAGGAGAATCTCATAATCGTGAAAGCTTTCAGAAGTCAAAGTAAAAAAGCTGTTTCACATTTCCTGATTCAAGGACGTACCTATTCCTATTCAAGAGGTTTCTCTTTGGACTTTTCTGCTTCTACTTTAAGGAAGTTTTAGGTGCAAGAGTTTGGGAAGTGGCTTCTGCTGTTCTGCTGATTTTGAATTCTCCCTCCTCTTCCGCTGCATTCCCACAGGGAATATCATGGGGACTTCAACTATCTTATGATCTCTATGATAGGCTTGCACAGTCTGCTGATAATGGAGCTAATGGTTATTTGTCATCCGCAGAGAGAGATAAATTTCCCTGGCAATGTTTACTATAGTCGGGGTGTGCACTAACCGAGGCAAGGTCTAATAAGCTGGCAGGAGCTTTATAAGTGGGGAGGGGGAAGCGAAGAGAGCAAGCAAGGAAGCAAGCACAGAAGATGAAAACAGAAAAGGAGTAATAGCAGCTTGCTGGCTCCGTGATAAAAGAGGAAATGGATACTGCCGGTAAGTGAAATAAACATTAATACTTGGCTGAACTACAAAATTCATTTGTATCTTCTGTGTGTACTAAAGGTTTACTTTTTCTGTTTGTATGATTGGCCATCATTACATTACATTACATTAGCTTTTTAGCATTCACTTTTGTAACCCTTTAGGGGCTGTTTTCCATCTCTGAAGAGCAAATATCATGTAAACTGTGATATAAATTGTAGCTCAGAAGCTGCTAAAGGGTTGGGGTAACTTGGATCCTTTCATGCCTTCAGATGGATGAGGAGAAAGCATATATGTAAACTCTCAGATACTTTTCAACTGTCATACTAATTTGAAAAATCATCACTATCAACTCACCTAAAATGATTTCATGTACATATGCATTTTAAAGCTATTGATAGGAGTGCAGTTTCATTTCTTTCTGATATTTTTTAAAATGTGATATTTTCCTAAAATAACACTTCTAAAGTATGAAAGGAGTGTTACACAATAAGGAAAAAAGTGAACTTTTAAATTAAATATCAGATTAGTGCTTAAACGAGAATAGTTTTTTCATATTTTCACTATGTTGCATCTAATGATATATAATTGCATTATTTTACCTTAGTGACCCAACATTTCCTTGGGTCACAGCGTACAAAAATGTTTACAAGAGTTCATTGTACCTTTTTTTTTGTTTAAGAAAATTGCCCACTCAAGCTAAGCAAATCTTTTATGTTTTTTTAACTTACATGGCACTGTAATTATATTAACCTTTATTTAGAAGAAATTGCATTTTTATTCAGTAGTGATTACATTTTGAAAAATGTGTTTTAATATTTTATTCTTCAGTTCAATTCCCACAGCACTCAACATACATAAAAGCAAAGTGCAGAAGGAGCATGCAGTGTTGGTTTAATTTATATTTATAAACAAAAGCAGGACATTTCTAACTTTACAATAAATATAGGATGTTGAAACAAGACAGCCAGACCAAATTGAAATCCATTAAGGTTTCAAAATACTTTTGTTTCTTCTATATATACTGATTCTGGATTATAACAGAATGACATAATAATGAGCCATGACTAGACAAAAATGTTTTACTCATCCAGCTTCCTTTAGCAGTAAATACTAATTTCATACAAACAACAACTACTGATTATCCTAGTTTTAATTATCATGCTGTAAACTATTATAATGGTCTTAAATTCTTTCGGGCCAGTTTAATCCTAAAATACATAATAAAAATATTGATATAATCCAGTTATAAGAGACCTTATGAAAATAGAAGTAAAAGTACACCAGTGTTTTTTGAACAGAAGTTGTAGTACTATTTTAAAATGAATGGAAAAAAATTATATATATAGCTTTTATTCTTTATTTTATTGAAGCTTTAGGTCGTGGATGAAAGATAAATAAATATTTTAAATTTGTACTAAGAAGCTGCCATTTGGATTACTTCCATTAACTAGCACTGAACTGCCTTACACAGGTAGTCCTCAACGTATGACCACAGTTGAGCCCAAAATTTCTGTTGCTAAGTGAGACATTTTGAAAATGCTTTGCCCCATTTTACAACTTTTCTTGCCACAGTTGTTAAGTGAATCATGGCAGTTGTTAAGTTAGTAACACGGTTGTTAAGTGAATCTGGCTTCCCCATTGACTTTGCTTGTCAGAAGGTCACAAAACATTATCACATGACGCTGGAACATTACAACCATCATAAATATGAGTCAATGAGTGAATTTTGCTCATGTGACCATGGGGATGTTGCAATGGTTGTAAATGTGAACAAAGGTCATAAGTCACTTTTTTCAGTTCCATTGTAACTTGAATGGTCATTAAATTAACTGTGATAGGTCGAGAACTACCTGTATAGCCGAAAGGAGTAACAACTACTGCTTTCTTTTCTTGTTATTATGAACAACCATGTTCAGGTAATTAAGATTTCAGTTATCAAATAGTATCTCTCAAATGCGGTATAGGAATTTACAAGAAGGCATTGTTCTCTGGTTTCTCTGTAAATTCCATGAATAAAACTGTGCACTTGCTCCATAAAAGCCTGATCTGGAAATACCCACAGACCTTAAGAGAAATTTATTAGTACAATACCTGTTATTCTGATACAGTATATAATATTTTCACAAGGATTCTGAAGCATCAAGTAGATTGTTGTTCCTCTATACAAATGAATGAGCAGGTATCCAAGCTGTGGTTCCAGGCTAGCAAAAGCATTTTTAGAGTTACTACGCATTTCTTAATTAAGTTTTGCCTGCATGCTCTAATTTAATCTTCCTTAGTTGAATAGACTTCATCTCTCAGTAGTCCACAACCGGAATAAACATTACTGAGACTTCTGGGAGTTGAAGGCCACAAACCTAGATGTCAGCCAGGTTGAAGAAGACTTTTAATCTATTCACTCTGGTGGGTATCTACTCTACTTAATGATATTAATCTCATTTAAGTACATTGCTCTCCAATTTAAATTACAGTATTATGGTTATATCAGATTTTTTTTTTAATAAAGCAAGCAAAAAGTCAATCAATGGACAGATCTAAAATATACCTGCACGTGAACAGATACTCTGTTGGCTTGCTGTCTAGTCCTGTGCAGCATCTCCATATACAATACCCCTACAGGTTTACCTGGGTATGGAAATTATGAAGTAAGACCCAGCAGTTGTGGTACTGCGATGGCAGCCATTCTGGATGATTTGAAAGGGGATTAGATAGGTTCACAGATGACTAAGGTATCAATGGCTAATGATTCTTACAATAGTTTACCATCTCCTGATGCTCATAGGCACCATACCTCAAATATTGGTTTCTGGTAAACAAGAGTTTAAAGGAGCTATCAGAATAAGAGGGTTGGAAGGGACCTTGGAGATCTAGTCAATTCCCTGCTCAAGCAGGAGATGCTATACCATTTCAGACAAACGGCTGTCCAATCTCTTCTTAAAAACCTGCAGTGATGGAGCACCCACAAGCCATTTCACGGATTAATTGTTCTCACTGTCAGGAAATTTCTCTGTAGTTCTAGGTTGGATCTCTTTGATAATCTTCCATCCCTTACTTTTTGTCCTGCCTTCAGGTGCCTTGGAGAATAGGTTGACCCTTTCTTCTCTATGTCAGCCCCTAAAATATTGGAAGACTGCTATGTCAGTCCTAATCCTTTTTTTCATTAGATTAGACATATCCAGTTTACACAACGGTTCATTGTATGTTTTAGCCTTCAGTCCCCTAATTATCTTTGTTGCTCTTCTCTGAACTGTTTCTAGAATCACAACATATTTTTGATATTGTGATGACCAAAACTGGGCACAGTATTCCTCGTGAAGTCTTACCAATCCAGTATAAAGTGATACTAGTACTTCACGTGTTCTTGATACTATCCCTCTATTGATGCAGCCTAGGAATGCAATACTTTTTAACTGCTGCAGCACACTGCTGGCTCATACTTAAGTGGTTGTCCAGTAGGACTCCTAGATCTTTGTCACAGTTAACTGCTGTTGAGTCAGGTACCACCAATTCTATACCTGTACATTTGGGTTTCCTTGCCTAAGTGTAAAACATTACTTTTTGCATCGCTGAATTGCATTTTGTTATACAGGGCCCAGCGTTCAAGTCTCTCAAGGTCCTTCTATATGTTGAGTCTATCTTCTAAAGTGTAGGTTATTTCCCCCAGCTTGGTGCCGTCTGCAAATTTGATAAGTTCCCCTTCTATCCCCTCATCTAAATTATTTATGCTTTGAGCTTCCCAAATGCATCCAGTTGGTTACTTTATGACACAGATGTTTGGACTAGATGGGCTGTCTTGATAAATCTATGGCAGAAGTGTTTTTCATCAGCCAAGGAAATACACGTGAAAGCAATAACAGTGGAAATATTATGGTGTAATGCTCAGATATTTTTAAAGGTGATCTTGCCCATGTTTTAACTTTTAACTTGCCAGCTTCACTATTACTCCTTCTGGAGAACAAAATACATTTTTTCTGCTAACAGCAATTAGAGCCAACAATTATCAGTGATAATGTGGGTGATAATCTCTTTATGGACTACTGAGTTTATTTAAAAAAATATTTCCCAAGAAAATCTATGGGTTCTATCCATATGTTTGAGTGAGGAACATGAAATGGTAAAAGATAGCCAAAGACAGAAATGCTAATCAAGAGAAGATACATGAATGTGAACTCTAAGGAATGTGCATAATGGCAAACATTTGATGGCTGCTCTAAATTATACTTTTGCATCACATTCATACATCTACCAAGGCCTTGGTGCTATTTGAGCATGTTGTTTGCTTGTGGACATTTAGTTACCCAACTAGGTAATATCATCAGTGTCAGTGAGTGTGAGGTTTGCTCCTGTTTATATATTGTGGCCTGTCCACCCAGTTTTACAAACAAACAAGCAAGCTTAGGACTCTACAGTTGAACCCTGAGCTGTTGTTTATAAGCAAACATCCAAACTCAAAGGGCACTGACTCTATAGTTCATTCCTGAGCTACAGATATTCTCTTCTATTGGAATTTGTATATCTGTCCCTTTAGAGTATGGTTTTACTCACTGGCATGCCACCATCATTGCTTCACATTATTACTGCTAAAAGGAGAGGCAATAAAACGCCCAATGTAACCACCCTACGGATAAGTGAATCTGAACCTTACAGGATTAATACTGACAGTGAGACACAGGAAGGCCGTGTTTAACATCTATCTAGTTGTTAATCCATACATTATCCTTGAGAAATCAATCTACTTTGTCCTTACTTCTGGCTGGCTTCATAACTCTTGTGCTGTATAGCATAATCAGTTTGTGTTGCCCCTTTACTCCTCCAAGCGTACTGTTCTAATGGTCAAACGAATATGTTTCTGCAGATAAGGGAAAAAAGCCTTCTACAATAAATGACTTCCTTTAGTATTATATGATAAGCACAACTCCCTTAAAATATTCGGAAAAACTCTGCTTTGGGCTGTAAGATTAACATGGACTCTTTCCCCCCCCCTCCAACTAAATTATAAGCTAGTGAGAAAAATTGGGTCTTTTTTACATATTGTCCTCAAAGAATGGTCATCTACCTGACATCATTTCCTGGGCCGCTATTATTTCTGACAAAAGACTAGGTGATCGGGCACACAGCTGCTTGCTCTACTGAATCCTAGAGACAGTAATTTAGGTATATAAACACTAATGACTCAACCTTTTGTTATCATTTACCCCTGTGACAGACTATGAATCAGATGTAGAATAATTGTTTATAAGAAGGAACATTGAAGATAAAATTTATTTTAATCATTAGTGACCTCCAAATTATTACCAAAAGGATAGATCCCTGCTTTTGTGTAAGAACAACGTCCATCCCGAAGCCAATTTCATGTTTGAATTGGAATCCCTGATCCTAGCACCTTTTGTGAAGCTGTGTCTTCCATACTAATATCTAATAAGCCATCGAGAAGTGTCTCAGCAGACATGAACTCCAACCGCAAAGAAATGATTTTTCAAGCATCCCAAATTTTGCTGTATCATTATTATTTTTTACTTGTTCAGGCCCACCCATATGTTGAGCTACAACTGATTTCCTTCTTGCCAAATCATGGTTACAAAGGAAACTGTCTACTATCTCTTGGAGTTAGAGAAGCTATTTTGTGCATTGAGTTTAATATGTGGCCTTCAAAGCCATTGTTGGAATGAAACATGAATTTACTTGCACCAAACGATGAATACATATTTGGAAATATTTCATTGAATGGAAACAGATAAACTTAAGACAATTCTTTTAAGCGGGTTATCCTCTGAAGTAGGATATGTCATATATCTTATAATGCTTGCAGGCTAGTGAGCCAACAGGCATCCAGATATTGTTGAATGATTACTTCAAGCAGCTCCAATTATCCTTGCCAATTGTAAGGAACATTTGGGGTTTTAATTCAACAGCATCTTCAAAGCAACATGCTTTCTTGTTTACTGAAAAGTTATTTAAAGTTTTCTGATGTTTATTTCAAATAATTTTTAAAGATGCACAGTGCTCATTTTTATTCAATTAATTGCAATACATTTCCTCTAAATTAACTCTAACCCTAACCTTTCTCTTTGCTAAAGCAAGGAAATAGTCCTGTTAGTGACAGGATGCTTATTACTTGCAGAGCCAAATAATGATTTTGGTATCAGTCCCAAAGCTCTAAACAACCTGGGACCAAGATGTTTTCTTGTCCCATCCTGCCTTTGTTTTATAGACATCTAAAGTTCTTGTTGCCACTTTTATTATTGAAAGTATGTTGGGCAACACTCAATATTTTTCCCCAGTGGCATCATCTTGTTTATGGAATGTCACAAGAACATAATTAATTAGCAGTTCAAGTGGATTATTACAATGCTGGCATTCCTAGTCCAGTATTCTGCTTCTACATCATTCAATTATAGCTTTACTTACCAGGACAACAAACACTGT
The DNA here is from genome assembly GCA_032468155.1 of Oxyrhabdium leporinum. Classification (NCBI taxonomy): domain Eukaryota; kingdom Metazoa; phylum Chordata; class Lepidosauria; order Squamata; family Cyclocoridae; genus Oxyrhabdium; species Oxyrhabdium leporinum. The sequence goes on along the minus strand of JANHFL010002790.1, from coordinate 332,601 downwards.
TGGATTAGGACTAACAAAAATAAGATGGGTTTTACATATTGTAAAACCTTTACATAAGATGGGTTTAGCATATTGATCTGTGGTTTGCTCATCTAAACTTTATTAAATATAAGAATGCTGCACTAACCTACAAACTTAGTTGCCAATTATATAGCATGCTAAACATACCGTGTTATGACTAAGTATGATATATAAGTCCAATTGAAGCTGAAATCATCACTAAGCCATAACCGAGTGTGATTTAGAATCAGTAATTATTTCTCAGTTTAACATACTTCCCAAAGTTGTTATGAGAATACAAAATAGAGGCAGGAATATAGCGAATTTATTTAATAAAATTATAGGGCCACATCTCATTTACTCTGAATGGCTATCAATTAAAACAAACGCAGGACAAAACAACCAACGTTTTAAAAACAAATTGCTGCCAAGAACCATTCACAACTGCCCATCTTCAGATTAACCATAAAAATGGGTTTACCTTTACTGGCAGAGCCTTAGGCTATATGGCAAAGCCAGATATTTAATACCTTGTGAATGGCCAACAGGGCTGAGGCAAACCTAATCAGAAGGGGAGATGATATTCCAGAGAGCCAATGCCATGGCAGAAAAGACTCTTTCTGGGTCCCATCACATGGAACTCTCTAACAGACAGGACCTGGAACATGCCTCACCTGCCAGATCTAACAGGATGGGTAGACAATACTGGGACAGTCCCATAATTAACCTGGCCCCGTGCCATGGAGGGTTTTAAAGGTATTCACCAACATCTTGAATTGCATCCAGAAGCATACCGGTGCAGCTTGTGGAACAAAGGTGACACATGCAGCACCCAAAACTTTCATCACTGCATCTTGCACTAGCTGAGCTTTAAAATACTCCTTAAGGACCGCCCAAAATAAGGTGTGTTGTAGTAATCCAATCAGGAGGTGATTAAGGCATGCTGCCTTGCCTTTTAACTTGCTGTGCGATCCTAAGAAATGATGTAACTGTTCTAATATGTTGCAGACAGATGCCACATTCGGATTCTCACATACTCAAGAACATTTTGGATACTGCATCCTAAGCGCTACACAGCACCAATATCTGGATCCAAGATATTTTATCCAACTAAAATTAAATTACATTACATTACATTAAATTACAAGCTGTTTGAAAATACTGAAGTATTTTTCTTCATTTGATACATTTATCCTACCTTTCTTTTGGAAAGAAAAATTTAATATACCTCACAAATAAGGGAAAATCTGTTCTATTCCATTGGCCTGTCATTGCTTTTCTCTCCTTTTTTCTTCTAGTTCAAGGTTTGTGGACTTGCTGAGAAACCTTTAATATTGTCCTCATAAAAGCAGTGGTTATTTAGCTGATCAGGTTTGAGATCTAACAGCTAGTCAAGGCCAAGAAGAGGGATATGTCCCAAAAAAATCATTGTGCCTGAGACCTTTAATATAAACCTACTTCTACTAGAGGTGCATAATTTTATTATAGGATTGAACAATTATTTAAAATATGGCAAAATCCATGTCATCTTGAAAATGGAATTAGGATTAAAATCACAAATGAGCCATGGTACCGTAGGTTAGAACGCAGTATTGCAGGCTAACTCTGCCGACTGCCAGCAGTTCAATCCTGACCAGCTCAAGATTGGCTCAGCCTTCCATCCTTCCGAGGTTGGTAAAATGAAGACCCAGATTGTTGGGGGCAATATGCTGACACTGTAAATGGCTTAGAGAGGGCTGTGAAGCACTGTAAAGCGGCATAGAAGTCCAAGTGCTATTGCTATTCAGATTTTCCCAACTATTCATTTACAATGTTGTGCTTATGCAAAAGATTTATATGATTATACCTTTGCTTTTCACACACATTTTTCATTTGGTATTTTATATACAGCATATTGATTTGTATGCTGTCTTTCAACATGCAGTTTATTAAATGTTAAAAAAGAGAGCTATGGTTTAAAAAAAACTTTGGTTAACATTGTTTTTGAGAAATAAAAAGGTCAGGAAAATATTGGCTTTAATGTTGTAGAGAGTTATATTAAAGAAACCGCTCAAGATAGGAAGTGTCACAATTTACCATCAGAGAGAGAAAGTTTTCCAGTTGCCACACATTTTGTGAAATGACAAGTGTAATTTTCAGAGAATTTGTATAACAAAAATATAAAAGTACTGATGAAACAGGAGGCTTTAATATTTCTTTCTGCAGCATAAACTCAAAGGGATGTCTGGGAAATAATTTACCAATTGCATAACAGTTACATGCGCCATTTTCTTAGACATGCAATCCTGGAGTGGTCAACAATGATTTCCTTCTAGGACCCCTGTATACTGTTACAATGTATAAATATATAATGTCCTAGGTGTTTCAGCTTTACAAATCTGTTGCTTTTCACAAAATAATGAGCAGTGCTTCTATTAAGATCATTAGCTTTTTTTTCTTGTAGTGCTTTAGTGGCATGCATACAAAGAGCAATAATTTTTAATCTAGGTAAAAATGCAATGAAATGAACCATAAATATTGAGTACAGAGGCATTTCATAAAAGAAAAAGATGTTTTCAGGGGGAAAAGCCTGAAAATGTGCCCATTCTTTCTCAATTAATGTTTAAATACCACAAAAAGAAACCTAAACTAGCTTCCAATGAGCATTGCACACTTTCTGAGTGTTGTTATACCTCTAAAATTCTAAATGCATGTTCCAATTAGTTAGATTCCATTGAGTTGGCTTTGATTCCTGGTAACAGCATAAATGCCTAGCATTGTGATCTGTTTTTAGTAATAACTAAAAACAGGAACATTCTAGCAATTTCCAGGAACATTCTAGCAATTTCTTTTATCTTGCCCATCTACCGTATTCTTTTTTGGTTCATCTTCTGTATTTATCACATGCCCTCAATCTCTGCTTGCTAATAATCACCTCAAGGAAACAATTGGGTTTTATTTGGTTCAGGCTGAGTGATTGGTTCTTCTGCAGTCTTTGGGACCCTACATAATCATCTCCAAATCAAGAATTCAAAAATGACCATCTTCTTTATTTTTTTCTTCATTATTCATAAGTTCAGTAAGCATGTAAATTACAATTACCTTTGATTTCTTAGTATTTATCATTCAACTTTATTTTTTGCTGTTTTTTACTTTCTTTTTGTCTAAGAAATGGTGCGCTCTACTTATCTCAAATCATTAGAAGCTTGACCACCAATTTGCATTCTGACTATGATTTCTTCCAATCTCACATTTCTTGTAATAGATTTGCTGAACAGAATTGGGGGCTATATGCACGTTTGTCTCATTACCTTTTGTATTCTGAATCCATCAACTTCTCCAGTTTTAATCAGAATAAATTGTTCTTTTGAAGAATCTTTTGCATTAAAAACAATCAAGATATTTTGATACCCTTATTAGACACATTGAGTTCCATATTCTAGGACACTCTACATGTGCTATTGCGATGGACAGATTAATAGTGTTAAAAAAGTGGTACTTTTCCGCTAGTAGTTTTATGTTCCCTTTTCAGATCTGCCAGAGGTCATCCATAAGAATCACTTCAGTTTAAGCTGTGGTCAAAGAGCTTAACATTAGCAGAAAATTAAAGGTGAAGAAACCGCCATTCTTCCCAGTCTGTGGTGATAGAGCTACATTCAGGTGAACCTGTAGAAAGCAAGATGAACTGATCATCTATTGGTCATTATGGATTGATGCTATGCATGTCCATGTAAATGGATGATCTCTGTGACAGAGCAGATGTCTGATTTTTGTCCTCCTTCATCACCTAGTAGCTTTCAATGGCCTGAGTTGGTCTTAATCCAGAAAAGGATCCACATAATCCATCACCTGAAAAAAGAGCTTCGAATCAGCTATCTGTGGAGGCAATAGGAGCAAAGAAATAAGCACATTTCACCTCACATCCCCACAAGATAATCCCTAATAAAGGCTCATCCCTGTGCCATCTTTCCTGAGAGTGGCCCACTCCCTGTCTGCCATTATATCTCCTTATTTTAATCTGATTTTGATTTCTTCTGGCTGAATGACAGATGGAGAGAACTTTAACTAATCAATGGAGCAAACCCCTAAGAGTTCTTATTTATTTTTCTCTAATTAAATAGCATGTTGTTACGGAGTTTGGTCCAGATAACCGAATTTTAAAAATTCTTCTTAGAATTGAGTCTATTATGAGAAACCTTAGGAGTTATCAGTGGACACGTGCTAGGTAGTAACATAGAGGGATGTGTTTCAATAGTCTTACGAATGCAGACATAACTTAATCTATTTTCCCTAACTAGAACTGCTATCAATGAAAGGAGAACTAAGCTGATCTGCTTGGAACTAACGACAAATAGCAAAGATCCAACTAAATTGTAAAAAAAAAATCCTATGACATTAAAAATCTTCCTTAGAAATCTTGTAAGGAACAAGAAGCTTTAATATTGTTAATGCTGCAATGTCAATCTATATGTGTTTATATGAAAGCACATGTGTGCATGTGTGTGGGGAGTTTCCTCTGAATCAAGCTTGGTGACCTCATGGACAACTCACTGTCATTTGCTGGGAAAACACATATTTATCTTCTATATTGTTTTTATTGTATTTAAGAAATGTTTTTCAACTTTGCCATATGGCCCAACTCACTGGTTCTCCATGGCGGACTTTATTCAAGTATTAATCATATCTAGCTCTGCTTATTTTATTTTTTATGAACCAGCACAAGCTAGCCAACTTTCTCACACTTGGAAAGTTAGTAATGTCAGGCTGATTAGGATGGGAAGCCATCAGGAAATATTAGGTTAGGTTGGGAAGCTGGAAAAACATCATGGGAGAAAATACTGGGAAACTATATTTGCCTTGTGTCTGAGAAACATTATCTGGATGTGCCCCTATAATTATCAGGAGTTGAACTCAAGGGCATCTTTACCTTTGCTTAGAAAATGCTGATGTAATCATTAGGAGCTGACCTCGGTTCAAAGGTGTCTTTATCTTTATCTTTACTGTGGAGGTTTTAAGCATTTATTTAGATAACATTTCCTTTTGAATGTTTTCAGTGAAGGCTTAAAAGAAATAAAACCTACCTTATCAGAAACAAATTGTTGGAAAGAGGCCATTTTCTATACTCTGTTGCTACTAGGAGACAAATTGGAATTACTATTTTTCATCTCACATACAGGTAGTCCTCAACGTACGACCACAATTGAGCCCAAATTTTCTGTTGTTAAGTAAGACATTTGTTAAGTGAGGTCTGTCCCATTTTACGACCTTTCTTGCTGCAGTTGTTAAGTGAATCACTGCAGTTAATAAGTTAGTAACCCGGTTGTTAAGTGAATCTGGCTTCCCATTGACTTGACTTGTCAAAAGGTTGCAAAAGCTGACCACATGACCTTGGGACACAGCAATGGTCATAAATATAAACCAGTTGCCAAGTATCAGAACACATAGGCTGTAACCGTGAAAAATGGTCATAAGTCACTTTTTCAGTGCCATTGTAACTTTGAATGGCTACTAAATGAACTTTTGTAAGTCCAGGACTACCTGTAGTAACAAAAGTGGTGCTCTTTGAGCTTGGCTATTTGCTTGCAATTATTTCATTACTCATCATCATGCTGATATTATCTAGACTATGAAATGTCTGCAAGCAAAAACCAAGGGCAGAGAGCACCTAGGACTCCAGAGTTCAACCCTTGGTCAATGGTTGTTTGAAATCTCAATATTTGAAAGTGGAAGTAGTCTAAGAGAATCAACCACTGAGTACTTTGTCTTTTTGGTCAACATAAAATTGCATATTATATCTCATTCTATTGTTCTCTTCAGGCCAGCATTTCTCTTTAAGAACCTATTACGGATTTGGAACAGGGGGGCACCAATGTCTTCAGCTTATCAACCATTAAGTTTCAGACCCTTTCTCAACCCCCAAACATTTATTATATGAAAACAATTTACTAACTACTTTATATATAAATAACACTACAAATAATATGTGCAACAAATAATAAAAAAATAATTTACTATTTGGCTAGTCCAATAATTGACCCTTTGAAGTAGAATACTTCTTTGGGAAACCTGATGTAGAGGTTTAACTCTTCCAGGAAATGTCAAAAATGACAAATGTTAAATGCTGTTGTTTTGACTCAAGACGGTATCTGTGTATGGGGCTATAACATAGCTGTAAATAAACAAAAACAAATCCTACAAAATAGGGACGGGGGGGGGGGGAAACTTCGCAACAGTAAATAGGGAGTGACGAGAGAGAGAGAGAAAAAGACGGACCCATGAACGATCTTCTAATCTAAAACCAAAAACCCAGCCCTTTGAATTTAGGAAACGAAGTGGGAGCGAGCACTTTTTAAAGAACACGGGATTCGGTTCAAACGACGAGCCCTGAGGAAGAAGTTCATTCTTACTCCTAATCTAGAATTGCAGGTCTTCCAATGGTTGCGCACCCACCGCCGTTGTAACGGAGTCCATCCACCTTGCTGCTAGTCGTCCTCTTCTCTTTCCTTCTATTTACCCCAGTGCGGTATTAGCCCGAAGTTGCCTCCTTTGTGCTGGAGTTGCGAGGAGTTACTGATTGCAGCGAACTAACTGCTGCTATGCGGGGGATGCTTCCCGCCAGTCGGCGCGGCGTGGCTGCCCCAGATTAGGGACTCCCTCCCCACGACCTTTGCTCTTCCCCCCCCACCCCACCCGCCC
>JANHFL010002790.1:312743-325826 GCA_032468155.1 Oxyrhabdium leporinum | reverse complement strand
AATGACAGGCATTTGGCTGAACAGGAACAGTTTGAGTTGGGCTGCGGCGGGAGCGGCAGCAGCGACAGGAGGAGGAGGAGGAGGAGGAGAGTGTACAACTAGCTCGGCAAGAGGAGGCAGAAGTTACACGGAGGAGGCTGCTAAGATTAAGAGCCAGCGCTGGGAGAAGCTGAAATGAGTTATCGGAAGTTTCTGTGCGAGAGGAAACCTGATCAGAGGACCAAGGAAGCCGCCTGATTGCTGGATCCCGGCCCTCCTCCGGGACGCGAGATGGGCCAGACTTCAGTCTCCACTCTTTCGGCAGAGGCTAATGGTAAGTGGGGCTGGAAATCTGGAGAAGAAGCGATCTTTTTGGCGGATTCTCCCTTCCCCCCAGCGGAGAGCGAGAGCGCTTTTGTGGCTAGAAGAGAATCCGGCGTTTATGGGAACAACATGGTCGAGGTGCCAACCCTCTAATAGGCAGAGACCACCCTTACTATACTCCGGGTTCTTCGTAAAAGAAGAGTAGGCTGCCTCTCGGGATCTCGGCAAGAGCTTCTCTTAAAGGAACAGCCCTTTCTTTCCACGAAGTTCTCCTCGAAAATAGTGACTTTTGATTGTTTGTGTATTCCCCACTCCCCCCGAGGTTTATGTGTGACTTCATTCTTAGAGAAAGGCCCCCTTTCTGGTTGTATTTTTCGAATCGGAACTGCGTGGGGCAAAATAAAAGACACCAAAACATTTTTATTGCAGAGGTTTGTAGCACGTAAATCCTTACAGTCCACGCCCAACTTCTCCTTTTACACATTATTATTTTGTTACTACGAGTGTGGTTTCCTATCATGTATTTGTATTGTTTGTGTAAGTTTAGTTAGTTCTAATCCTCTTGTAAACATTCATCTTTCACTTTTGAGCCACGTAAATATTTAGGTGTACTCTAATTGCTCAACTGTTGTTTTCTTTTTAATGTGTTTTATAAAAATAAGTGGATTGTTGGTGAGATAGATAATATAGCACAGTGGCAATCCATAAATATTTTAATATAACACTTTTTCGATCTTCTAAAATGAAAATTGTACAAGCTAAAGAACTGTGTAATCTTTATGGAATATATATGTTAAAGAGTTCCTTAAATACTACATAAAACGTTACCATTTTTGGAACATTTTACCCAATAGTATGATTCCAATTACTGACTAATATAGTATATTTTGATATCTCAGCTTAAAGACATGTTCCACCAGACAATGTAGTAAATGTCTGTTCTGTTCAGAAAAGTGTCCATAGTGAAAATGAATCCATGAAAGTGTATAAAACATAATTCACATTATACAGAACATTGTTTAAGAAAAGGCGTGCAGTTGTTTTGCTGTGGCTATTCATTTCTTCATTTTTTGTAGAATACAGATGCAGTGACACTCGTAGTAATTATGACTCGGAGCAGCTGAATACTTTACAATTAGGGGCTGTTTTTTCCTTCATAAAATGTGAACATTCATAGGTCTTTGTTATATTCATAGAATAAGGGTTTAACAGCTTCGAGTTTTAGGGCTCTACAGTTGTTTCACAAATTATTCCTCTGTTGAGTGTATTTCAGATATTTAATAGATGCAGCAGAATAGAAAGTATAACTCATACCTTCCTCTTCAACATCACTGGCTCAGCAAGATGTTAAGATCAACAAGTGTAAATCATAATTGTTCTCCTTAGAGCAGTAAATTTCTTGAGCTGCATAGCAAATCTTTGACAAAAGTACCCACCTGGAAAGCTTTAGGGAACAAGTAGCTGCCATTTATAAGAATTGCCCAATGGCAGTTGAAAACTTCAAAAGGAACATCTGTTTATTATGTACTTAGGTGCTAAGAAAGCATTAAAAATACATTTTCTGCTAGTGGTGATACCGTAATGTGATATGGTATTTTTGAACAACACATGGAATTTTTTAAACATCCATTTGCATGATGGCCAGTTTCAATTCAAAATCAGCCCCTTCTTAATGTTGCCTTCCTGGAATTGTGTAAACCAGTAATAGCTTTATCCATGTTAGTAAAGATTCGTATGATATGCAAGTAATGCAGTACAACAAATTTGGAAGAGATCTTGGAAGTCTTTAGTTCAACTCCCCTGTTCAAGCAGGAGACTCTGTACCATTGGACAAATGACTGTCCAATCCTTTCTTTAAAAAATGTCAGTGATGGAGCACCCACAATTTCTGAAGACAAGCTGTTCCACTAATTGTTCTCAGGAAATTTCTCCTTATTTCTAGGTTGGATCTCTCCTTGATAGGTTTCAATCCATTACTTCTTGTCTTGCCCTCAGATGCTTTAGAGAATAGATTAACCCACTCTTTTCTCTGATAGTCCCTCATTTAAGAATTTAAACATGTTAAAAATGCTTTTAAGAAATAGTGTTAAGTGTTGAATGTTAAGACACACAAAGCTCAAGGTAGGTCGTCTTGAATTAACTCATTTTCCTTTAAAGTAAATTTTTGGGCAGGAGAGTTCAGCCTTTTGTTTAGATTTGCTTTCTCCAACCTGGATGAACAGTTACGGCAGGGGTGTCAAACTCAAATCGTCACGTGATGTATCGTGACTTTTTCCCCCTTCGTTAAAACAGGGATGGGCGTTGCCAGTGTATTACACATCTGGTCCGTGGGCTGTGAGCTTGACACCCCTGAGTTATGTGGCCATTCTGGCAGCAGTGGATGTTGTGTAATGGCTAATGTGTTGTGAGATCCTGGTTCAATTCTACCCTCAGTTACAGAAGCTTATAGGATGACGTTCAACCAGGCACTATCTCTCAGCTCAGAATTACTTCACAATGCTGCTAATATGGGGAATATGGAAGAAAGGGTAACCATTTAACTATCTTGATCTTCTGGACAAAAGGCAGAATATATGCTAACAAACACATTTACAATAAACCAGGATCTGTTAGTTGTTCATGTATAATGCTTGATGGGAGGATGTTCCAAACCTAATTTTAATGTGATAGTCCATTTAGTCAAACATTATTAATACTTTTGAGAATTGCTAGAGTCAAAATGGCTGAAGAAAATCTTTATTTGTTACTTAAAGATCTGTGCTTAGTATGCATTATTAAACCTTATAAAGCATTCAGATATTTGAAAACAGCCAAGCAGTTTCTGCTGTATGAAGAGATCCACAATTTGCGTAGTTTCTGTTCTTTTTCTATAGATGTCAGTAATTGCAGCACAATCTTTTTATAAAAATCTCTGTGTTTGGATGGAGAGTCACAAGAATAATCAGTTATACAGGTTTAGAACTGTTTTACTAACAAAATTTTATTAGAGGTTATTAAGAAATGACCAAGAGGAAATATATTCAGTATCACACTTCAAAAATTACGATTGATTAGGAGCTACTTTAAAGAACATATTTTTTAAAAGTGAATGTAACTTTCACCAAGGCAACAATATACAGTAAGATATTGGGTTCCTACTATTTACTGTTTCAATTTCTCTGCATGATTGCTTTTCCATTGATCACTGGATAGTTTGCATGCTTTCAGGATACTTTCCTCTGTCTATGTTTGTACTTTCTTTGCAAACATCAGAGTAGAGTTGGGTAGAGTATTCTTCTGTTCTGAAGCAAAGCAGATGGCTGTATTCAAAAATAAGGTGTTTTTTGGCATTGACTGCCTGGCTCTAAAATTGTCTTTTCAAAGAAACAGCCTTGTTTGTGTTTGTTTCTTGAAAAGGCTGTTTAAGATTGTTTTCAAATTAGCTAATTGACTTGTATAGTTTTTAAATAGCTGGGATTAAATAATAAAATGTGAATACTTTATAATCATAAATTGGATTGATTATGAGGTTTGATTGTAAAGTTAAAGTTTAGAAGTTGGAAGGGGTGCCCTGTATTAAGATGGGAAGACACGTAATAATGCAACAATACATCTGACATATTTCATATGCTTGAAGTGATACAATAGAATACTAATGAACAGTGAGTCTTCCATCCATCTATCTCAAGTTCTAAGAATTTTGACTGCTATTCCTACTAGCCACTGGTGACTGGAAAAGAACCAGAGCTTTCATTAAAAAAATCCCATATCTATTAAGTGCTCTTCCTATATATTTCAAGGATTCTTTGGGTTGTTGAGAGCAAACCAGAGCTTCCCCCTTAAAGCTAACATTTGATAGTGTATCTGGATATTCCAGTGCTATTTAGCAGTAAAAAGAGAGTTTTTTTAAAAAAAAAAGCATTTATATTTTACTTACATCCAAAGCACTTCTTTGGTCACTAGAAAAAAAATCTAGCCAAATAATTGTTGGATTCTCTGTTACTGGCCATTTTGTAACCAAAGTATTTTATTTGTCAGAGTGTTTTCTTATGCTGGGATGATAGCCCTAACTATCTTGTTTCCTCTTTCCTGTGGCCATAGAGTTTTACTCCATAGAATCCTGCTGTTTGTTGTGTTTGGCAGTCCACAAAGGCATTGTCTTCTAAGGTCAAACATTAATGTGAGTTTGAACTAGTTTGCTCTTCAGTCTTCTGGGTTTAGGGACTTCCTGTTTATGAATGTAGGAAGAGCATTTTTCCTATGTAGCTACAGAGGAAATTGGTCTTATGCTGACCAAGTTGATCTTATGCTGTCACCAGCTATTACTTGCACATAAGCTGCAAAACTAGGGTTTTTTCTGTTTCAAGTAATAATTTTTGAAACCATATTAAAAAAAACTACAAAAATGCTAATGAGAAATGGCCCCCTGATAATAATTGAGACTGACTAGGTATCAAATTTGAATTTCTCCATATTCTATGCAACAGTTGTTGTTATGCAGAGAAGAACTCTGCATGAAAAGGAATGTGTCTCTCAACAAAGGTACACATTTCTCTTTTTCTACATAGTTGAAATTCAATTTTCATTTTGGAATGGAAACTTTCTGATAAAGAATCATGAGGTGGCAACCCCCGTGCTGGTTTCCTTGGGCCTCTCAGGGCTCCTCCATGAGGATTCTGCATCAGTTTGAAAACAGCTGCATACCTCTGTATTTCCACAGTGTCAGCAGAGTTGGAGAACTCTTATTTCCTGCTCATCTGCAATGTGATAGTAATTTTGTGATTGATTGGTTTTTTGAGGTGCAGTGATCCCATTCCCATGGAAGGAACTTCAGTCTTTTTGTGGTGACTTGGCTTTGCTTCAGGTCTTGTAAGAGAAATGCTGGCTTGATGGTTTTGTAGCTCCTCAGAGGCCCAGACAGGGAACAGGTGTGAAATTGGCAAGAGTTTGGTCAATTTCCCCCATGAAAATCAAAAAGAATCAGTGAAAAAAGACAATGGGCAAAGGTCTGTTTGGCTGCTATTTTCTGCTTCCTCTATTGACCATCTGAAGAAAGTGCTGGTCATAAACAGGTACGGTAGTCCTCGATATATGACCACAACTGAGCCCAAATTTTCCTTTGCTGAGCGAGGCAGTTGTTAACTGAGTTGAATTTATGTTTTACCGACAAAGAAATAAAGGGAAACTAGTATAGATCTATTTCAAGCTATTTAGCTCTCATCAGCTAGCCATACCCTTCCGGGATTCGAACGTTGGTTACTTGCATATTAGGTAGGTTAGGTATTAACCTCTAAGCCACTGGCTCTCCTCACTTTGTTGGCTATACCAGGGGAAAGATTAAATGTTTTTTTTATCAGGGCAACCTAGTCTACCCAATTATGGGACAGAGCATACTGCTCCGCTTTCACCTTTTGCTGCAGTTGTTAAGAGAATCACTGTAGTTGTTAAATGAATCATGCAGTCATTAAGCAAATCTGGTTTCCCCATTGACTTCGCTCGTCAGAAGACGTCTGGGGATCACATGACCCCCAAACAGTCCTAAATACATCTCAATTCCCAAATGGCCAAATTTTGATCAGGTGACCATGAGGATACTACAGTGGTTGTAAGCGTGAAAACTGGTCATAAATCATTTTTTTAAGTGCTATTGTAACTTCTGTCACAAAATGAATGGTTGTAAGTTGAGAACTACCTCTAATGGAGGGAAAGAAACAAGGGTATTTGCACAGTAGAGCAAAACTGCAACAGCAGATTTGTGAAGCATGCCGAGTAGCTCTTCAGAGAAATTTTCAATCTTAACATGAGTTTATACTGAAGTACAGGTAGTCCTCAGCTTACGGCCACAATTGAGCCCAAAATTTATGTTGCTAAGTGAGACTTTTGTTAAATTAATTTTCTCCCATTTTTATGACCTTTCTTCCCACAGTTGTTAAGTGAATCACTGCAGTTGTTAAGTTAGTGACACGGTTGTTAAGGGAATCTGGCCTCTTCATTGACTTTGCTTGTCAGAAGTTTGCGAAATGTGATCACATGACTCCAGCACACTGCAGCCGTCATAAATATAAGTCAGTTGCCAAGCATCTGAATTTTGATCGAATAACCATGGGGATGCTGCAGTAAGGGTAAAATAAGTGAAAAATGATCATATTTTTTTCAGTGCCGTTGTAACTTTGAACGGTTACTAAATGAACTGTTGTAAGTTGAGGACTACCTGTAGTAATAACTGAAAAACAATAAGGTGAAACTTAGCTCAAACAAATAGAGTTTCTGTGATAAATAGATTAACAGAAGAAGAAGGGACCCTGTAGGTCATCTAGTCCAACCTTCCGCCCAAGCAGGAGACACTACACCATTTCTGACAAGTGGCAGTCCAGTCTATTCTTGAAAGGTTCCAGTGATGAAGCTCCTACAACGTCTGAAGGCAAGCTGTTCCATTGGTTGATTGTTCTCACTGTCAGAACATTTCTCTTTATTTCTAGGTTGAATCTCTCCTTGATTAGTTTCCATCCATTATTCCTCGTCTGGCTTTCAGGTCAGGCCTTGGAAAATAGATGACCCCCCTCCTTTCTGTGGCAGCCCCTCAAATATTAGAACATTGCTATCATGTCTCCCCTGCTCCTTCTCTTCACTAGACTAGCCATGCCGAGTAGTTACAACTGTTCATCATATGTTTTAGTCTCCAGTGCCCTAATCATCTTGGTTGTTCTTCTCTGAACTTTTTCTAGAGTCTCAATATCTTTTTTATAGTGTGGTGACCAAAACTAGATGCAGTATGAAGTAGTTTTTGGACACCACACTATGCAGTATGCAGTAGTTTTGGTTCACCCTCTTCAGAGTTGGTTTTCATCTTTCCAACTAATATAGGGCACTTAATAATTGGCGACACAAATTTTCTACCTGACTCGGAGCACTTTCAATTGGCCTCTTGAGACAGAAATAGTCTTCCAATAACCAGACTGTGAAATCTTCCTGTTTGATGCATGGTACACGGTGCTCCTTTTGCAAAAATCCAGTCATTCTAGTCGGTGCAGAATATAAATACTTGAGGGAGCTAACTCAATGGCACTTTTTGTGCCAGAGCTTTGCTATATTTATTGGGTTTAAGTTCATTTTCAGGGTCTCCTCAGTGATTTTTTTAAAGGCCTTCAAAATACCTGCCACTCTGTATATGTGTATCTGTTCAGACCCTGAGAATTTCTGAAAAGACCAAAATTTTCCAACTGAGTGAGCCAAGTTAAATACACTTCAACCCTGTTACAATTCAAAATAGGCACTTGCTGACTTAGATGGAATAAATTATAGTTAAAATATCATGGTCCAATTTTAAAAAAACTCAGCAATCACATATAAGACACAATAACACTAACATAAACAAAATATAATATGTTAAAAATAAGAAATATAAAGGACATTTCTAAATATGTTATTTTATAATTAAAATCAATATTTCTGAAAATTCAAAGTGCTTTGATTTAAATCAAATATACAAATTATTATTATTTAGTGTTGTATTATATTCACTATCTACCTGACCTTAAAAGTTCATCTGTACCTTTCAAATATATGCACAGAATTTCCTAAATGCAGCCAGGAGTTACTGCTATTTTCAAGCTGATTGTTGACAAAACATTGTCAGATTAAGTGGGCAGATATTAGTTGAGTAAATGTAAATTCAAAATACGAATAGAACATTTTAGATAAGATAAATGATTGTGTGAGGTAATGAGATTGACCCTCACATTACTGCCGTGTGAGGTTGTGAAAATACTCAAAATAATTCATGTTTATATTAAACAAGACCTATTTAGTATCTCCTCTAGTACAGCAATGACTTACAGTGACTTACATAATATTGATTAGGGTTTAGCTATGAAGGGCATAAGAAAACTCCGATAGATGATTTTCTAATGTTTTCTAGTCCAGCATCCTGTTTCGGAATGGCCAGTAGAACAGTGTAATAGAAGCATGTCATGAGAGCAAATGGTGTTTTTGTATTCTCAGTAGCATTTACAAGCGTGCAGACTTTAATAAACTTCTTCTCTATCCATTCAAGGTTGACTCAGCCTTCCATCCTTCCGAGGTGGGTAAAATGAGGACTCAGATTGTTGGAGGCAATATGCTGACTCCGTAAACCGCTTAGAGAGGGCTGCAAAACACTGTGAAGTGGTATATAAGCCTAAGTGCTATTGCTATTTATTGAATCTCCTTTGGAAATGTTCTGAGTTGGATCTACCTCGGTAGTAATTTCTGTGCATTTCTAGGCAGCATACGATGCCATATTTTTGCTCTTCTTTTTTTAGATAATGTAGGCATCTGTTGCACTAAAGTGAAGATATCTGTTTTATGAAAGAGTGAAGATTTCTGTGAAAATCAGTTCTTTTCCAAAGATGTTTTTGTATTTTTAAAAAAGTATTTTAAAATTAGAAAGAAAAGAAGAACTTCCAATTAAATCCACAGAATGTATCACCCTATACTTTTATATTCAGTGTATTCTTACTATATGCAAAGCATGTCTGCTGAGAATAATTATTAATATCGGTATAATTATCTTGTATTAGTATTCTGATAACAGTATAGAGGTAATCCTTAATTTACAGCAGTTCACTTAGGGACTGTTCAAAGTTACAAAGGCACTGAAAAATGTGACTTATGGCCATTTCTCACATTTATGACCTTTGTAGCATCTCCATAATCGTGTGATCAAAATTCAGATACTTGGCAACTGACTCATACATACGACCATGGCTATGTCCCAAAGACATGGGATCATCTTTTGCAAATTTTTGACTAGCAGAAACAATGGGGAAGCCAGATTCACTTAACTGTGTTACTAACTTGTCAACTGTGATGATTCATTTAACAACTGTGGCAAGTAAAAGTTGTAAAATGAGGCAAAACTCACTTCACAAATGTCTCACTTAACAACAGAAATGTTGGGCTCCATTGTGGTTATAAGTCAAGGACTACCTGTATAAGCCTGGTAAATGCAGGGTAATGCAGGTAGTCCTCAATTTACAATCAGGACCAGGATTTCTGTGGCAAAAGCATGTTGGTTGTTAAGTGAGTAGCAATCAGTTTTACAGCCTTTTTTGTCACTGCCATTAAGGAAATCACTGCATTTATTAAGAATCACATGGTCATTAAGTGATCTGGCTTCAGCCATTGACTTTGCTTTTTGAAAGCCAACTGGGGAAGTTGCAAATGGTGATCACATGACCCTACATGACCCCTGCAACCCTCGCAAATACGTGCCAGTTGCCAAGTGTCAGAATTTTGATCACGTGACTGTGGGGATGTTGCGTCAGTTGTATGTGCAAAGAAGACCAGTTACAAATCATTTTTTTCCGCTGCTGATGTAGCCTTGAACAGTTGCTAGATGAATGCGGTTGCAAATCGAGGACTACCTGTACAATGAATATTTACAAACAACATTTTACACAATAATTCTGCTTTTCTCTTGAGTTTTCGCTTGCGCTGGTGTTAACATTGTTAGTGTTATTGTACTTGACTTTTAAGAGACGCAAGCTTTCTGAATGTGAGCTTTTTCCAAAGACTCATAGGAGTTAATTTTTTTTAAAAAAAAATATCTCCCTTTGAAATGGATACAACCAACTTTGTTCTGGTTTGTTCTGCTTTTAGCAGAGTACTACTCTGGTGAAAGCTTTTGTCATTGTTTTCTGCATGGAGAAATGCACATAGCATGCGCTGGGGATGTGAGAGGCCCCTGACGTTTTCCTTAAGCAATGCTCTCTACTACTATGTTTGGTCTTTCTAATACTGCAGGCAGAAAAACTGATGCAACTGTGCACTAGTTGGCAGACAGGAATCTCAAGTGTTGGTTTTTGACAGTGAAATGACTGTCACTGTGCAGTGACTTGCAGGGGAAAACAAGCAACCAGACCCAGGAAGAGAGTTGCCCCTCTGCAGGTTATTTTAAAAAGCATTTGGGTTCCTCAATGCAAGTTTACTGCATCAGATTTGAAGCTAGTTGAGGGGGCCATGCAAAAGAGAGTGGGTGCAAAAAGGATTGAATAGAACATTTTGTCACCCATTTCTATTTAGTTACATATTACCCATCCTTGGTTATTTATACAGTTAAATCCTCAGTTAATGATAGTAATTGGGGTTAGAATTTCCATTGCTAAGTTATGCAGTTGTAAAATGTGACATCACATTACCACATCAGTTAGTGACAGCAATCCAGCAGGCCCCACTGTTGTTGTTAAGTGAAAATAGCAAGTTGTTAGGCTAGGGCCACGGGTGTCAAACTCGATCGCATCACATGAGGTATCATGACATATCGTGACGTTCTTTTCTGCCTTTGTGGAGCTGGGGTGGGTGTGGCCTACTTGTGACGCATCCGGCCCGCGAGCCCCCAGTTTGACAGCCATCCTTGTGACTTCTTGGTGGCTTCCAGGAAGCAGTCAGCGGGGAAGCTGGCAGGAATCCTGGGTGGGCTCAAAAGCCTGCTGGTGGATAAGTAAGCGGCTGCTTTGGCCTAGCACAAACACAGCCAGGCCTGGGATGAAAAGGTGAACGAACTGCCCTGTGTTCTGCCATCCTACTACTCCCAGTGACCTTCACTGTTGTCTTCTTCCTGCTGGTGAGGAGGCGTGCCCAGCAAGGGGTAAAGTGCAGCATGGCGAGGATGGCAGAGTGCAGGGCAACGGAGCATTAGAGTGCAAAACATGCCAAAGGGCAGAGAAAGGAGGGAGATAGACAGGTGGGTGGAAGTGCACCCTGCAATTATAAATGCAGGTAGACAGCCAAACACCTGAATTTTGATCATGTGACAATGCGGGTGCTACAGAGGCTATAACTTCAAAGTGGATGTAAGTATCATTTATTCAGTGCCAGTATAACTTCAAATAGTTGCTGAATAAATGGTCATTAAGCAAGGACTACTTGCAGCAAAGAAATAGTAGATTGGATTTTACTGTTCCAGTATTGTAATTCAGAGGATTCCACTGAAAATTTGAAAACTGTAGGAGACTTCTGCTGAAGTATTTTGTAATCTACATTTTCAGACTGCTGGCTTCTAGCAGGGAAGGAACAGGAGATGAAGTCTTTAGATATCAGGGCTGTCTGTAGGAAATACATAGCAACATTTATAAACTGGAATTGTATAAGATTTTATGTTGTATGCATGACATCCAAGGGTGGCAGCTGATGCTACACCGAAACTCTGAAAGTGAAACACCCACTCCAATATTTCAGTAATACATCCAAGGTTGACCCCCTCATCCACGATCAAGTCACAAGATGAAGACTAATCTTGTTACAGACTGACCTGGCTTTCAATATCCAGCAGCTGAAATCCTGGACTCTCAAAGGTCTGCTGACTGACTCCTTCTGTGTTTGATTCAGAAGCTCAGAATATTTTTAGAGGCAGCATCAATAACATTGTTTAGTTTAAATGTATTAGTTTTGGAATTCAGTACAATATATGCACTGCAAGAATATTTTTATACTTAAGTATACAGTGCAATCTATTTTAAGAGCATTCAAAAATACTGTACAATACAATAGTCTTCTACAGCAACCGGAGTTCTTAGAATTCTATTAACATATATTCTTTATTTTAAGAAAGAAAATAGAATTATGAGGAGGGGGAAAGCAAGCAGACGTTTTTGCCAAATGATCCATTCCAGCCTGGAAGGTTAATAATAGATTTAATTCTTTCATTACATCATTTATGATTCATCAATAGGAATTTTGAAAATATTTAGAGAAGCAGCAACTTAGTCTTCCTTTTTCTGTCTTGTCTTTTCTATTAATGTTTTATTGGGAGATGTGATGCAGTGAATAAAAATAAAGAGAACCGCAAGTACCTGTTCTGCACCCATTAAGGAACTTATTAACTTGTTGATATTGTTGTTAAGAAATATTTTAAACTTAATCTGTTAAAAAGCATTAACATTCTTTTTGGATTAGGTTTAAAATATTTTTTCAACAACAATCATCCTATGGACTTCATAGTCTATTAAATATTAGGAGGGAAGGGGTGTAAGATGGATTGTGAATCTTTCTGTGCTATCAGATCACCACTATATATTTTTTTTCTGGCAAAGTGGCTAATATGGAAAAAGAATGAAGCAGTGAATTTTACTGAAGCAAGAAACACAGGAAAATCATTCGTTTTGCTTTTGCTAGTAACATGACTGTTTCTGGCAAAAGAAAAAAGGAAGGCATTTTTTTATTTTTTTATTTTTTTTGCCTGTTCTGTTTCTCAACCCTATACAGAGAACTGCTTGAGTCCTCTGATCTTACATACCTCCGATTGACAAAAGAGAGTTTTCTCTTTTGTGTCATCTCTGTAGACTGCCTTCCCAAGACCTGTGTTGCATGGGCTTTTCCCCCTTTATTTGCTGTACTATGAAGTGATGATTATGAGCAAGGCGCTGTGCATGTTAGGATGTTTGGCATCACATTGGAGTCCAGAATGATACACCATGAGAATGGAAAGATCCATGCTGTCGATACCACACAGCCATATAGTTTTTGGGATTGTATATATTCTTGTGTGTTGTTGCTAAGTTGCTTACTGAATCAACTTGTTTTGTTTTTTTCTCAATACAGTAGAATCTCTGGTCACAAACGCTTCTGACCACGACCAAATTGGGTTCCGACCAAAAAATTCACAATTTTTTTTTCCTGGCCGATTTCCCCTTCCGCGCCATTTTTTTTAAGCGCCAAATTTCCAAAATTAAGTTTGGGTCTCTCTCTCCTTTTCTTTCTTTCTTTCTTTCTTTCTTTCTTTCTTTCTTTCTTTCTTTCTTTCTTTCTTTCTTTCTTTCTTTC
>JANHFL010002790.1:289582-304406 GCA_032468155.1 Oxyrhabdium leporinum | reverse complement strand
TAGAAATCCCTGGGCCACAGACTGGCAGTGGTCATCGACATGCCAGAAACCATGCACACAAGTGCAAACCCAGCCGCACATGTGTTATGCAGGCAGCATGCAAAACCACATCTCCTCTAGTCCTTGGAAAGAGATTATATAACAATATAAGCCAGGAAATCTAAGGTTGGTTAATTATGTGTGCATGTACTGTATAATTATATTTTTTTAATGCCAAAGTTGTTTTATTTCTGACTGTGTGCTATCCTTTCAGACAAAGTAGCATCTGTAATACAATTGTTAAATAAAACTATTAAATATATGAGAATGATCATGCTAATTATATTGAATCTGATTCAATTTTAATTGCATTAAATCTACTTTTAGTTTTGTTATGATCCTGCTTACCACTTTGTCCTCTCAACATAATACCTTTAGTTGGGGAAGGATTGCATACTTGTGAGTTAGTCATTGCTTTCTTGGCAGGGGCTGTGGTATCCCTTGGGACTTTAAGATTATGATCTGACAGCCATGAAGTTATACCAGTAAATCAAAGCATTATAGTTTCTCAGGAGAGGTATGGATTAGATCATATAGTTTCTTGCTTTAGATTAAAGCATTTTTGATAGCTCTATGGATGGGCTATAATCAGAAGTGGAATTCAACTGGTTCGGACCATTTCTGGCGTACTGGTATTGAAAATTTTGTGTAGTTCGGACAACCGGCAAATATCATTCTGGCTGGCCCCACCCCTGCCCACCCACTCACCAGCTCGTTGCTTGCCCCGACTGCCTCTTCACCCCACCCCACTCACCTGTTCGCCCCTCCCCACCCTGCCCAGTCACTTCTCATCTCGCCTCCCCGACATTGCACACTGTGGCTCCTCGCTTGCGTTGACCACACAGTCTCTGTGGCTTGCCTGCCTTCCCTGCAGTGCCTGCAGCCCAACTGAGCAGCCCTGATCTGCCTGCTTGGGTAATTAAGCCTGTGAGTTGTGGCCTAGCTAGCTGCCCCCCATCCCCACCTGCCTTTTCTACTCCCTTCCAATCGGTCCATGGTCCTGCTATGCTTCCCTACTTTTATCGTGGCCTTCCCAGCAGTCTCCATGGCCAGGCCCACTTGCCTGCCTTCCCTAAGGTCCCCAAGGCCCAGAGAAGAAACGCCCCATTTTTTGCCTCCATCGGGCTGTCTGAGCCATGCTGAATCAGGATGGGGATGGGGGAAGCAAAAAGCCTACTCGGCTACTCAGCAGCACGATGGCAAATCTCTCTTGCAGCTCACCGGTTTGGGCATTGGGATCTTGAGGAGTAGATTGTTTGCCCTGAAGTTCATCTGCTGCTCTTCTAAGCCTGGCTCTGGCTGCAGCCAAACATCAGCCAATTTTCTTCTAGAGCTCATTCAGGGAATCCTGGGAGAGGCAGCATATTGCATTCTTTTTACTCCAAGCAGCCCGGAGGTCGAAAATGGGGTGCATGGAGGTGGCAATAGGTGATGATCATCCCTGCAGCCTGAAACAGCTGATCATTGGGAGGCCAATCCAAGTGACAATTAGCTGCTTGTGCTAATCAGGCTGTGCTGAAGCTGAAACAGGCTGCTTGCTGTTTGCTGCAAGGAGGCAAATTGCTGGGAGGCAGAGGCCAAAGGGTGGGGGCCGGCGTGTGGGCGAGGCTTCGGCAACATTCGCTGTATAAGGCGCACAGATATTTCCACCCACTTTTGGGGGTGGAAAAAGTGTGTCTTATACTCCAAAAAAATGTGGTATATTTAGAAAATGGACACACAGGTATTAGGGAAAGCTGTGTAAATATATTTATTTTGGAAAAATTTGCTGACAAACCCAAGTATAAATTTTTGTGAGATTTTTTTTAAAAATGCAAATATTTTGTATAAAGAACAAAGTTACCTTAATCTATAAAATTGTGAACACAAAGAACACAAATCCATGTATACCAATTACCATGAATAGAAATTAAAGCAATCCTTCAGCTATGGTGTAGATAATCAATATGAATTGTAGAACATAGAATATCAGAGTTGGAAGGAGGCCCTATACCATTTCAGACAAATAGCTTCTTCTTAAAAATTTCCAGTGATGGAGCACCCACATATTTTGAAGGCAAGCTGTTCCACAAATAATGAAAAATAAGTATGTGCATCATTAACAGTAAGTTTAGGTTTCATGGAATAATTTCTCAGAACATGCTGTGAAAATCTGGAAAACAGTAGAATGTGAATTTCAAGTTAGAGTAAACTGGAAGCTATTTTGAACTTAAAGATTTTAGCACTGAGCAAGGTCTAGGGTTCTATACTAGATAATATAGGGCTCTAGGGTGTAATTCTAAGGTTCTATATTATTTAAATTAGCAATTTTTCAGAATGGAGTAGTGATGTGGTATCCTCACCCAAGAATATAAACAGTAAGAAAAATATTAATGCTGAAATTATTATATGGATGTTTAAGAATACCAGTGTTGATTTGAACATTAAGTATATTGGCCTGTTAATAAAGCTTTAAACATTATAGTAATATATTTATAAGTCTGATATTTCAACATGCTGCTTCTGTATTTGCTGCTATATTTTTTGGTTGTGAGCCAAAACTCATTACAGACTTACGACCATTCATTTAATTATCGTTTGAAGTTACAAGGGCACTGAAAAAAGTGGTTGCCACACTTAACAACTGTTGCAGCCATCTCCATAGTCATATGGTCAAAATTTGGGCACTTGGCTGCTGGCGTGTATTTATGACAGTTTCACTGTCATGTGATCACCATTTGTAACCTTCCCAGCTGGTTTCCAGTAAGCAAAGTCCATGGGGGAAGCCAGATTCACTTAACGACCACAATTCACTTAACAACTGTGGCAAACTGGGGCAAGACTCACAACTGTGTTTTTTAACAGTGGACGTTTTGGGCTCAATTGTGGCCATAAGTCTAGGACTACCTGTATTCATGCATGTTTATGTGATACCTTATTAAATTTTAACATTAGGTATTCCCTATAGTTTACTACATTTAAAATTAATTTTAAGGGGCCTTAGATTAGAACTACCACAAACTGCTTGGGTTCTTGTATCAAACTAAGCTATTAGGTGGCATCACTCGGTTTGTGGTTTTATATGATGTGTGGAATCAGCCAATTGTGATCTATTTAGCAAACCCTTAATAATCAACCCGTACTATAATGCCTGTAAGGAGTGTCTAATTTTTCCCTTGTAAATTAATGGTTGACTCTTAAAATTGAAACTTGGATGGTCTTCATGCATTGTATATATTTTGTATTTTTGTTTGTTTGTTTGCTTATACAGTTGACGGGATAGACAAGGTATCAGTTGCCAACTCAGATGGGACGAATCCGGGATCTCAAACTCCTCCTTTTAAAAGGAAGGGCAAACTTTCAACCATTGGTAAAATCTTCAAACCGTGGAAATGGCGAAAGAAGAAAACAAGTGAAAAATTTATAGAAACCTCAGCAGGTATGATTGTTGATACTGACAAATACTTTATGAAACCTGAAAAGATTATACAGGTAATTCTCAACTTACAACACTTAATTTAGTGACTGTTTGAAGTTACAACGGCACTGAAAAAAGTGACGTGTCCATTTTTCACGCTTACAACCATTTCAGCATCCCCGTGGTCATGTGATCTAAATTCAGACGCTTGGCAACTGACTCATATTTATGACGGTTACAGTGTCCTTAGTTCATGTAATCTGCTTCTGCTACCTTCTGGCAAGCAAAGTCAATGGGAAAGTTAGATTCACATAATAACTGTGGCAAGAAAAGTCATAAAACGGAGCAAAACTCACTTAACCAAATGCCTCACTTAGCAACATAAATTTTGGGCTCAATTATGGTCATAAGTCAAGGACAACCTGTAATTGCTAGAGTTGCAAAGAACCATGCAATTAGTTCTACCATATTACCCTTTAGATTTGAGCGCTTTCAATGTTGTTTCCTACTTCTCATGATGATTTTTGCCAGTTCTTCAAAACTTGCCTGACATTACCTATTTTCTTGCATATCTATCCTTCAACACTTCTGTACCATTCGATACTCCTGCATGTTTGCCCCCCTTGGATGAACTTTGTAGTTGTGCCAAAATACTTTTTTTTTAAATATGCTTATTAACCTGAACTCCTGACTCCTGATTTATTGCTTTGATACTGTGTCTTAATCCATTGAATGCCACCCACACATCAGCTTTCTCTTTATAGCAATTAATGAGCTATAAGATCCTTAAAGATCAAACATTTGGCTGGAAATTATTCTTCACAGATTAAAGCTCAGATGCTAAGTCTTTTAGAACCTGATCATTTTAATGTAATTAAAATTATTTTAATGTAATTAAAATGAAACAATATTTTCCAAATGTGCATTTATAGTGAACTGTCTCATAATCTCTTTTGATTTTATTTTTATTTGTGTAAGTTTAATAGCACATTAGTAAATTGGTGTTTTTAGAAAAATGTTCCTCCTTTTGTGTGTGTGTCATTAAAATATAAATATGTCTCAACAATTTAAGTGAAGATGTATCAACTTAAGAGAAATAGTTATGGTCTGTGCATAAATACTTTCACTGGAGGAGTGACTTTTCTATGGTATACTGAGAAAGAAGAGATGAACATGGTTCATTGGTGATGTCTGGAATATAATAATCCTGACAGTTGCCTTTTGAGATCAAGAGACACTGCACATTTAATATATTTTTACTATTAAGAAAGAGGTACAAATAGGTGAAGAACTATGCTGTATATACTGTACGTATCCTATTACATATATACAGTTCTGGATTCTAAAAGAGTTGAATTCAGAGTATCTTTACTCCTTAGAATATTCAGAATACTATCGAAATTATGTGTAGAGGTGTGCACACTCTTTCTCTGCCCAAACAATGCTTAAAAGCCACTTGTTGCATAATTTCTTAAGTCTTAAATATTAAATATATAACTCTTAAATATATATATATATTATTAAAGTTTATAAATATAAAGATAAAATATTTTTAAAAAGTAAGAAAAATATAAAAAGTAAGGAAAATGAAAAATAGAAGGTAGAAAAAGAAAATACAAAAATGGGGGGGGGGAGATATATAAAAGGTGACTCCCATTTCTCTCCAGAGAAGAAGAAACAACTGCAGTAAGCTAACACCTTCTCTAATATTTTAATAAGGATAAAAACATTTCTTGACCCCGTCTCATCTGCTATCAATTAAATTATAAAAATTCATCATTCCATTCTAATCAGCAATCTTTCCCCATTTATAAACAGATCTGAACAGCCTTGTCATTTAATCTTGATCAAAAAGAAATTCCATTAATTGCTATCAGAAACCACTAGATCCATACAGGTAGTCCTTGACTTACAGCAGTTCATTTAGTAACTGTTCAAAATTACAACGGCACTGAAAAAGGTTACTTATGACCGTTTTCACATTTATGACCATTGCAGCATCCCCATGGTCACATGGTCAAAATTCAGATGCTCATGGCGCAACTGGCTCATATTTATGACACTTGCAGTCATAAAGATGGAGTCATGTGTCCATCTTTTGCAACCTTTTGACAAGCAAAGTCAATGGGGAAGCTGGATTCACTTAATCACTGTGTTATTAACTTAGCAACTGTGATGATTCATTTAACAACTGTGGCAAGAAAGATTGTAAAATGGCACAAAACTCACTTAATAAATATCTCAGCAACAATTGTGGTCATAAGTCGAGGATTACCTGTAGTTTAACACTGGGCAAATAAATTCACTTTACAGTTCTTCTATTTACTTTTTAAAATCTTGAGCTTTAATCCCATAAAATAATGTCCCACAAGTTGATTTCTTGTCATTTTTCTCTTTATCATCTTTCAGGAACAACTTTGGTAGTTTAACGCTTCCCCTTTGTATCCAAGTTAGATTTTCCAAAGCATTCTTCTGATTCATTATTTGTATGTCCTTTTTACTTATTAAGACATCAGCTATTCAAATGTAAATCTCTTGTGGCATTCTCTTCCATATCACTCTTGTAGTTTGGCATCTAAAATCCATTTTCAAATCCACAACAACTTTTCCCATATCACTCTTACGGTCTGGGATTTTTTTTTTTAAAATCCATTTTTAAATCCTCATTCAAATCAGTCTCAGTCTCAGTTTTATCCAGTAAAATTGGTTTTTCTCCTATAATCTTTTGCTGTTAGAATGATTTTTTAACAATTTGTTTATTGATAAGAGATGAGATATGGGAAGAAGAGTTTTTTTAAACTGAAATATTAGAGAAGGTGTTAAGCTACTGGAGCTGTTTATTCTTGCCTGGAAGGACGTGGAAATCACATTTATACGACTTTTTTCCTCTCTCTTTTTTCCCCCTTTTTCTACCTCTTTGTACTTCTCCTGTTCTTTTACTTTTTATATTTTTCCTAGTTTGTATTAGTCTTTTATCTTTCTATTTATAAACTATACTAAAATTATTATAAACAGTCCTAACAAATGATTAAACAAAAAAAGAGGATAAAAAGCATGCAAAAAATATAAGGGATGCCTGTGACAAGCTATCATGAAACTAGGCATAGCACAAGTTAGCCATCTCTTATAATATTTCCTATATTCCAGTGTTTTTTATTGTTCTTGTAATATTAATTTCAATTATCATACCACACATAACTTCCCCAATTGGACAGAACCATACTTGGTAGGCAGGTTCCTGATATATCACACTATATCATATAAGTTATCATAAAACATGATTATTAAAATGTGGTATACATATCACCAAACCTTGGATGAGTTTGGAGATATGCTCTTGGAGTTATAATTATAGCATGCCAGTCCTGCAAGGTAGAACAGACCAGTAAATCAATTCAGGAACATTAGCTTTATTGAGATTGGCTATAATAACAGAATCTTGCAAGTCAGATTGTTTTGTACTTCCTTCCCTTTTTTATATTCCAGTGAATCGGGAGCATCTTCCTGAGCTTCTTCTGAATTTTACCTCACTGCTCTGGATTTTAAAAAATGTTTTGACCCTTTTTGCCTAGATAATTTTTCCTACATAAGGGATGTACAAAAACATACGTTTGGATAACAAGTGAAACATCTCAAAAGTTAGTTGCCTCTTTCTGAAGTAAAGCAAAACACAGAAAGGAGAATTACCATATTTTTTGCACTATAAGACGCTCCAGACTAGCTAGGCGCACCTAGCTTTTGGGGAGGAAAACAAGGGGGGAAAATCTGCCTCTTCCTCCCAGCAATTTGCCTCCTTGCAGCAAACAGCAATCAGCCTGGTCAGCTTCAGCCTGATTTAGCACGAGCAGCTGATTGGCGGTTGGATCGGCCTCCTGGAATACTGACGATCAGCTGTTCCAGGCTGCAGGGATCACCCCCGCCTATCGTCGTCTCCCATTTCTGGCCCATTCCAGGCAGCGGACATCGCCACCACCAATTGCCACTGCTGTTCGATGGCGCTAGGTGGTGGCAGTGATCCCCATCATTTGGAACGGACCGCGCGGAGGCGGAAAATGGGGCACACAGAGGCCGAAAACAGGACACGTGGAGGCCGAAAACGGGACACATAGAGGTGGCAAGAGGTGGCGGAGGCGGCAATAGGCGGCGATCCCTGCAGCCTGGAACAGCTGATCGGCAGTATTCCAGGAGGCCAATCCAACCACCAATCAGCTGCTTGTGCTAAATCAGGCTGTGCTGAAGCTGACCAGGCTGTTTGCTGTTTGCTGCAAGGAGGCAAATTTCTGGGAGGCAGAGGCTAAAGGGTGGGGGCTGGTGGGTGGTCAGGGCTTCGGCAACATTCACTCTATAAGACGCACAGACATTTCCACCAACTTTTTGGGAGGGGAAAAGTGTGTCTTATAGTGCGAAAAATATAGTAATAATTGCAAAGTTTTTTGAAGTATAGAAGTGAAATGCAGATAGGATTTTAGAAAGAGAAGCATTCTGTGATTGGCTTAGAATTTTATTTATACCTCATACTTCTTAACCTTCTTAAAGTTGTCTATCTCCCTCAAGGCAGATTTAGAAGGGTAGGCTATGCATGAGCAGTATCTGAGAAATCAGTGATAATAGCAAAAGTTTAAATTCACTTGGAACGTTAGTTTTATATAATAAACTGAGGCAAAATTTTAAGGGATTAGAAATTGGGAGCAAATGGATATTGCTATGCTGTATTTGTATATGATGTTTGCATCATAATTTGCAGTTGCCATCACCATAAAATATAGCCCTTGAATGCAGAGATTACATTGTTTATAATTTAGTGTAGTGGTCCCCAACCTTTCTGGCTCCATGGACTGGCAGCCACAGCGAGGGGGAGGGGAGGGGAAGAAGGGATGGTTTTGCACCCACAATGTAATCCTAGGCATGTGCAAATGAAACTTTATGTGCTTGCCTGCTGCTTGTGTGGCCCAGTTTCCAACAGTCTGTGGGCTGGTACTGGTCCACAGACTGGGGGTTGGGGACCCCTGATTTAGTGCATCAAAGCATAAGAAAGATTTATGAAAGTTCCCTGGTACAAACATCCGCTGAAACTAAATCTTGAGACTATGAATCATGACTCTGAGCCAACATCATGTTGTCTATTTGTTATGACATACGCTAGTGATATAGAATTGACTAGCTAAAGGAATCTCTACAAGAGAATTTCCTGAACCATGAGGCTGTAAATGATGTAATTTTCCTGAACCATGAGGCTGTAAGTGATGTTTTGGTTTTCAGTAGTATATTGTTTTTAAATTTTCATTTTATCTTCTAAGACAGAGATGCCTATATTCAGCACAAATGAAAAGAATGTGTCATTGAAACATAATTAATGCAGCTTCTGTACTTGAACAGAGAATGTATAAATCTAATCGTATAAACTGGCTTACTACATTTCCATAGCATCTATCTTCTGACCAATATACCTTATTAGGTAATTACATACATATCCGTGCTTTTCATGTACTGCTCTATACATTGATTTTTGATATTTAAACTCCTCGATTTTCTCTTTTTCAGCAATTCATCAACTGCTTCCTGTTATTCTCCTTCCTTTTGACCTATCCACTCTTCCTTCAAGCATTTGTTTGCAATTAGATCCTCATCCTCATTCTAATACTGCTAAATAATAAATATGGAAGCCAAAATTACCTTTACTTGATTTGTTTGGGTTGTCTTAGTTTATTTTTTTCTGAATAATGTCTTAATTTCTCTATTTCTTTTTTAAAAGTGCTGGAAAGAAAAATATCAACAAGGCAGAGCAGAGAGGAGCTAATAAGAAGGGGTGTCCTAAAGGAAATAAATGAGCAAGGTGATCGCAATTAATGTAGATTAATAGACCTTTTATTTAATCTGAATGATGACAAATGTTATTCCCATTGCTTTAAACTGTATGTAATTCATTGACAAAGTTTGTAGTTAATACTGATGATAAGACTGTAACATATCTTCTAGGGTTATGTTGAAAAATAAAACTGAAAAAACAGTGACTTTAATTCCAGGAGTTTTGGCCACCTCTTCTTTTCTCCTCAGAAGCGCTCAAATTGTCTTGAAAAGCTAGTAAAGTAGAGACTCAAAGGTCTCTTAAAGACAAAGGAAGGGAGAAAGGGAGAAAGCTGCTTCATGATAAATTAGGGACGCTCGGGAGCATCAGAAAACAACCTAACATGGGAAGACAGTGGGATTTCATATGGGACAGAGAAAAAAAAAGTTGAGTGAGTGGCTTGAGTGAGAGAATTTTGGCTCATAGAAAATGGAGTGAGAGAATTGGAGGGGTAGTTTGGTAAAAGAGAGAACTATTTAGGGGTTGTAAAGGAATAGATTGGGTTTCTGCCCCTGAACTCCCACTTCTACCTTATATTCAGACTCTTGATCAGGTTTTTAATCTTCCTATTCCTATCAGTTAGTCTTTCTATGAAATTTCTTTGACCCCATTGATCATGGGAGAAATTTGTGAATGGTCACCCATTACCCAGAGCTGTTTTGGAGCAAACATTTCAGGGAGGGAGGAGGAAGGATACTTTGTGAAAGGTTTCTTAAAATTCTCCCCAATGTAGAGATGAGTGTTCTAGTACCACAACACACCTTAAGTATGCAAGAAGTTATTTAGAAATGCATGGCAAAACAGTCTCTAATCAGAATGCTATGCATCGAACAGCACTATCCTAGAAATCAGCACCATTATGAAAACAAAGATGATGTAGTTGGATATAATGAAGGTATTGCCTTCAGAACTAGCCAATATTCTTGTTTTCTTTTCAGATGTGGATGCCACAGTGAATTATGAAATCTCTAATGGTCACACAATAGTAATTACAGAAGAAGCCATACAGGAAGAAAATGTAAAAACTGTAGAAGACAATGGTTCATTATCAGCAAAGGCAGCTGTTTCTGAAGAGAAAAAGGAGGATAAAAAAGGTATTTTAAATACAATGTATCACAATGTATATGCCCATTTAAAAATACAATCACCCATTGTATATTATGAAAAAATGAAAACAAACCTATTTATAACTACAAGGGATAATGTGTAATTCGGCGCAGAAGAGATAGTAATAAGAAAAGTAAATTTCTGTTCATAGGCAGACATTTTTAGTAATACATAAACTAAAAAGTCGAGTTCGCTATTGGAATAAGAGGAAAAGTGCTAGGTCTTAGAACAAGAGCAGATTTCTGATTTTCCTACAGCAGAGGTCCCCAACATCTGAGCTGCAGCCCACTAGTGGGCCATGAAGAAACAGCAATCGGACTGCGGAAACAGCGGACGAGTGCACCCATGCTCACGTGCATCTCCACTTGTGCGAGCAGCGGGCGAGTGCATGCCCACATGCTCATGAAAATGGAGCTGCGTGTGCGCTTGCCGACTGTGCACACGGAACCATCCCCTCTCCCCCCTCCTCCCCATCTGCAAAGCCAGAAAGGTTTGGGAACTCTGTCCTACAGTACCACATGGAACTTTGGGTGATACACAACAAGAATCTATGGGATGTAGTTCAAACGAAGTTTGAAGTCTTGCTCAGCTGTGAAGTTCAGGGGTGAGCAGTTTTTATCTATCAAGTTAGCATACAGTATCACACAAGATTATTTGGGATAAAATAGGAGGATAAAAATAAGAAAGCTGGATATCAATAATTTTTTAAAAAAAACCCTAACAACCGTTACTGCTATTTTCTGAAAATAGTAGTTGGAGAGTGGGATGGGGTGGGGATAAAGAAATTTGATTTATTTAAGGAATTTCTACCCTTTTTTTCTATTCGTACATTAGTTGATTAATGCATGTTCTTACTAACTTGTCATTTATGAGTTATCATTACTCCTTACCCATGTCAAGACGATCGATATGAAGACAGAACTTGAAAGAAGCCTCAGCTCAAAATCTTAATAAGCAATTGCTGTATATTTGGGGAGTTAACATGGAATAAAATCATTCTTAACAAAGCTGCTAGTCTTATCCTAGCTTTTCTTAGGCCATGTGAAAATACCCTTGTACATAAAATCACACATATTTCCTATGGGACTTACTGCTAGCTGCCGCAGAGTTAGGTGATCTGTTACAAAATGAATTGTAGCCATGAAAACGAAAGAGAAAACTTTTCCTATTTTAGCCAATATTAATGCAGGCTAATGTGCTTTTTTGCTCATTTAAATTTTTTAAAGCGTATACTTCTAATGTTTTCTCTCTGATAAAGTTAGACATAAAAACATGGCTACAATTCTGCTCATGGACAAATATCTATACCAGGGTTGTCAAACTTGCGGCCCATGGGCCAGATGCATCACGCACTGGCCACACCCACACTCGGTTTAGCAAAGGGGGAAAAGTCATGATACGTCACGTGACGATGCTGTGACGACGCGAGTTTGACACCCCTGATCTATACTGGTATCAGGAAAGCTTTATACATAACAAAACGCAAGATTATGCATTGAAAAAGACTAACTACAGAACAAATACAGTTACCGTAAATCCTCGTTTACTTTCTTTCATCTCAATGCAATTTTCCAAATTTCTGCTGTGATTTACTTCATTTTCCATAACGATATCATGTTATATTTTG
Source organism: Oxyrhabdium leporinum (assembly GCA_032468155.1). Taxonomy (NCBI): domain Eukaryota; kingdom Metazoa; phylum Chordata; class Lepidosauria; order Squamata; family Cyclocoridae; genus Oxyrhabdium; species Oxyrhabdium leporinum. The sequence continues at coordinate 292,391 of JANHFL010002790.1, read as the reverse complement.
CACATTTGCTTGATGATGTCAGACAGATGACATGAATACCTTCAGTGCCATTGTTCTGTGATTCATTGAATACCACCACCCCAGTTAATAATTCTAATTATATTAAGAGCATAGTTGATTAGAACTTAATAGGCTGGTACAAAGAAAAAGATTTCAAGGAAAAGCTTAAAACAACAGCTCTAGAAACAATCCTTCCGAAACTTATACAATAAATGCTTAGGAATGCTTTCTGTGTTTGAGTAGTAGTCTTAATGATGATGAGATAGGAGCCAATTATAAAAAGGAAAAGGAAGCTATTTTCTTGAACCAGAATAAGAAATGCTGACAAATTTTTATTTGTTGGTTATTTTAGGTAAATGATTATTGATGGTACACTCAATTAAGAACATTGTCCTTGATCTTTATTTATAAATCTGATCAGCTTTTCCTAACATATTTTATGAAAGAATTTTTAGAAAGAAAGATATAGGTATATATATAAATTATTCGTAGTAGAATCAAACAATATTGTAAATATAAATGAAAGCTATCATAGTGATAGTTATCTTAAACTTTCCTTGGCTAGGAACTTATTGCAGAAAGGTTATATTATATAGGTAGTCCTCAATGTATGACCACAATTGAGCTCAGAATTTATTCTGCTAAGTTAAAACTTTGTTAAGTGAGTTTTGCCCCATTTTATGACATTTCTTGCCAAATTTGTTAAGTGAATCATTGAAGCTGTTAAATTAGTAACACTAATTGTTAAATGAATCTGGCTTCCCCATTGACTTTACTTGTCAGAAGGTTACAAAAGGTGATCACATGACCCCATGATAATGCAACCGTCATAAATATGGATCAGTTCTCAAGCATCTGAATTTTGATCACATGACCATGGGGATGCTACAGCAGTCATAAAAATGGTCATAAGTCACTTTTGTTAGTGCAGATGTAACTTCAAACAGTCACTAAGTGAATTGAGGACTTCTTGTAAATGATCTTTCCCTTCCAATAAACGGAACTGTTTTGCTGAAAGCCATTACGGCAAAATGGATGTTTTCCACTGTATATGCTTGTCTTCATCTACTAATCTAATGAGAATGCTGCTCATCTTTCGCAAGTTGGTGACCAAATGTTGGGAAATTAAGTTAGGGTAGCTTAGAAGACCTGTTTTAAAATAGTGGCTACTGCCCCAAACTGCTAGTAGATTTGATCTCCCTTCATTGAAGGTAGGATTATTTTTGTAAAAAAAATAAATAAATAAACTTTTTGATTCTGTGTTTTGAGAGCCATTCTGAACATTCTGTTGAAATCTGCACTAGACAGTGAAGCCTAGTTTGGTCAACCTTCTTTTTTAAAACAATAGCAGTCCCTTATTCTCAAGAAAGCAGAGCAACAGGAAGAAATATGTTTCTTTGTCTAGTTTATCTTTGTTGTCTGTTTGTCAGCTGCTTGTGTTCACTTTCTTATTTGTAGATAAGCCTCTTCCTAAAGGCCTTCCAACATCAGCTGTGTCTGTTTCTCCTCTTCCTCCTCCTCTACCACCACCTCCTCCTAAACCTAAGCCTAAAGCTAAAAAAGCAGCCATTCCTCCAAAAAACCCTGCTGCTGCTGCTACAACTAGCCATAAAACTAAAGAAGTGCCGCATGCTAAAACAAAGGGCAAGTCTCCTTCCAAGCAGACCTCTGCCCCACCTGCCAAGCCAACAAGCCGCAGTGGGACTCGAGAAGCTGGTAAGTATCACATGTGGCTTTGGATTCGTGCTGCTTTATTGCTTGCTTTAAATGTTGCAGTGTCCATGTTCTCTCTGTGGATAGTTATTAATAAATTGGAATTTACGTTATCCAAATTGGATTTATGCTTATTAATTGTCCTTGTCTATGGTTTTACAGCTCACCTTGGCTCACAAAATCCAGTGTTGAACGTTAAAGTCTAATAGGAAGCAATATTTCCCAGATAATTTGTGCAAAGCTGAACAAAAGCTACAGCTGCATTAAAAAAAAATAAAACCCCAAGCATATAACATTAGTTGGCTGTGAATGATTATTATTAAATCTGTTGTCTTATCCGCTGTCTCCGCAATGTGTGGGTGGATAACTTGGGGCTTCCTGTACAGCAGCCAGATGCAAGAGTGTATTTGGTGGTTACTGTATTAAGTTCTTTTAAACTAAAAATGCTTGTAAGAATACTATTTATTTCCACCCCTCTCGATCAGCAAGACCTATCTGAAGATACAATAGCATAGTTAGAAAGACAGTTCTGGGATGTCGTTCTATATAGGAGAGAAATCCCTGTGGATTTTACTCCACTAATTGTTGCCAACTACCAGGGCGGGGGGGGATGCTTATCTCTGTTTCAGGGGCCTTTCAGCTAGTGCTGTCCAAAGATGTTTCTATGGTCATATGGCCAGCATGACATCATGGAGCACTGTTAGCTTCCCACTGAAATAGTATCTATTTATTTACTCACATTTGCATGCTTTCGAGCTGCTAAGTTGGCAGGAGCTAGGGCAAGGACGGGGAGCTCAACCCGTCAGGCAATGCTCAGGTCTCAAACAGGTACAGCAACAGGATAAAAAACAGTAAGCTGATTTATTTTTATTTATTATTCCTGTCTATTTTGCAAACGATCCTTGCTTCTATCGTGTCTGTACATTGCTTAATAATTTTCATTTCGCTCTTCTTGAGCTCTGCACATCCATGGCTTTCTCTGTCTTATCCTTCCACTCAAATTATCAACTCATCCTTCACATATTATGAGCCTAGGTGGCGCAGTGGTTAGAGTGTTGAACTGCAGGCCACTTCTGCTGATTCAATCTAGCGGTTC
>JANHFL010002790.1:246657-271000 GCA_032468155.1 Oxyrhabdium leporinum | reverse complement strand
GAGAGAGAGAGAGAGAGAGAGAGAGAGAGAGAGAGAGAGAGAGGAAGAGGAAGAGGAAGATAGAAAGAAAGAACATACTGTAAAAACAGCATAGAGCTTGTGATCTGTCTCTTTGAAAGTTAGCCCTTTCCTAGTACTCCACCTCCAAAATCTAAATGGATCCAAGGATCCAACTTGTACTTTATCAAAGTGCTGAACAGGAATTAATGAGTGAATGAATATATACTGTATATATAAGGAATTCACATGTGAAACATGAATTAACATAGGCACCAATTTTTCCCCCCAATGGTACCTAAACATTTTGTTTGGTTTATTAGCTGGCTTAGTATTTTGGCTTCTTCACGTTTCATTGACCCAGTTAACTCATTGTTTTAAAAAATGCATTAGTTCCATGTATTTTTTTTATAGCTTAAATCAATTAAAGTGTCTAAGAAGACAGGAATCCCAATAGATGTTTTGCCTCAGAGAGGACCTACAGCTAAACAGACTGAGCGCATGCAAAGGATTAATGACTGTGATTTGCCAAGAATATCCACACAGCCATGCTCTAAGGATGAGAGTAAGGAGGATCGGAAAGCTAGGAAACAAGCTATCAAAGAAGAGAGAAAAGTAAGTTTTATTTGATTTAAAAAAAAATAAATGTATTTAATTAGTTAACTTTATTAACTTATAATTGACTGAAGCAAGGTAGATTACTGTTATGTCATAACTCAAATATATACGGTATTAAATAACCAAAATATTGCTTAGTGTATATATTCCCACAGGATAGAATTCAAAATAGATTATTTAGGATTCCTATTTAGGCACTGAATTTAGCTTTAGTGAGATTGTGGCTTCATACACACATAGAACATGACAACTATAAAACCATCCCAACGAATGAAGAAATGACATGAACCCAATTAGAAATTGTGCTATGGCAGGCCAAAGGTAAAATCAAAGGGTAATATCAATAAATTGGTCGGGGGGTTTTCTTACACAGTAGAAAGAAAGAGAGATTTAAAAAAAAAACATTTTACGTTACAGGTAGTCTTCCACTTACGACCACAACTGGGCCCTGAATTTTGTTCATCGAGCAAAGCAATCATTAAGCAAATGTGAGGGTCGTTAACTGGAACACTGAGGAAAAGGAACACTGGGTGGGGTGGAGCAGAGACGGGGCACAAGCTTCCCACCAATCCACGAGGCCCAGGCCCTTTCCTTGGAATTGAATTGAATTCCAAATCCAGTTCAAGGGGCTGGTTTTAATCAGTAAAGGTGTACATGGCTTGCCAGTTGTGTACTTACAGTACCATCTTTCCCTGTCAGATTCAGGCTATCTTCTGTGTTCTTGTTGAGAGGGATGGCTCTTGTGAAGTGGAAGGCATGGGGACCTGCAGGCATGCTTTCTCAATGGCCATTCTCACATTATGGAATACCATTGTCCATTGAGGATTTGGGTTTGCTCTACTTAAGGCAGTAGAAATAATCTTGTTCCATAGATTAGTTCAGATGATGGCCATGGGCTGCTTTTATACGGTTGGGGTGGTGGTTCATTTTTGAAAGGGATGACAGTTGCTTTTTACCCTTATTGCTTTTGTTTGTTTGCTTTTCATAAACACTGCTGAGTTTTTAAAAAGTGGAGGTGTATATAAGGCTAGCTGCGTAAAATACAAATTGTTGTTTTACATGGTTCAGTAGCAGTAATTGAGAACTCAGTCAAAATATTTAAGATTAGCCCAAAGCTGTGGAAAAACCTGTTTTTTTAAAAAATATCTCAGAATCCCAGAGCAAAAGGGATGGAACTTCTCAATGTCAATTAGCAAATTTGATGTCTTCTGCTGTAACTTAGTAATTATGGAGGGGAGACCCGCTTCACAACAGACCACCGGTAAGAGAAAACTGGAAGAAAGTAAACCTTGTCCTTCTTTTTGTCTTCCCAGTTGTCCATGGTGGGGCGGTTTTTACTCAGTGAGCTTGTTTCTCTTAGTCTCTTGTGGAAAATGTTTGTTTAGGAAAAAGCAGGGAGACATCAGATGCTAAGACTTCTGGATTGCCCTGTTAGGCAAGATATGGGTAGAATTCATTGGAAAGGTATTTATATTGATTTGATTAGATCATCTCTAAATGGCACACACTATGCAGAGGAAAATTTCTGGTTTTACTGTTATTGCAGTGAAAAGAAAAACTAAACATATGAGCCTTATTTTAAAAAGTATGAAGGGAATTATTAACATCTGAAAAATCAGGCATCCTTTCAGTGCATTAAGCCTCTTCTGCCAAGAGTTCTAAGACAGATATTGCTGAAATTGTATCTGTAGGTCTCATTGCTTTGAGAACATTTTCATGAACCGCTATATTAATATTGTAAATTATTTCCCCTTTAGGAACGCAGGATAGAAAAGAAAGCAAACAAGTCAGCCTTCAAGCAAGAAAAGACAAGGCAAGAGAAAGAGCTGCTTAACGTGAAACAGAATCTTCAAGGACTCAAGCTGTCATAATGGAAGAACTGCTTCTTGTTAGGGACGATGGCCATTTCCTTCTGGTTGTTAACTGGAAAAGATACTTTTGATTTAACACACCAGAAGTGTAAAAATAATAACAGTGTGTTGTTTAAACGTGTCTAACCACCAGTGTTTACTTACATGGAAACAGTTTTTTGGTTACCACAACAATAAAATTAGGGTAATGTATTTCTATTTTCACAGTAACAATAAAACCCCTTTTCAAATTCATCTGTCACTTTTCATTATAATAAAAGTAATTCACTTTTATGGTTTAAAAGAATGGTATGCCCAGTAGCTCTTTATGGCGCTGAATGCTGGCCAATCACAATTCACTGAGTGTTCTTTTCACACCATGGAGATGCACATGCTTTATTGGTCATTAGGTGTTTCTCTTCTAGACCATGTCAGCAATGACACGGTACGACAGCAAATGGGCATTGCGCCAATACCTGAAAAAATGCAGGAGAAACCCATACAGTGGTATGCCCATGTCCTATGAGCAGCACCCCACACCTTCACCTGCATCACCTTCCATTTTAACACAAGTGGCAAGCACCCAGTGGAAAGCTGAAGCAAAGATGGCAAGACGCAAGAAATTGCCCAGTTGGATGCTACGCTTGATATACAAAATGGCATTCATCAATTCAAACAGCAGACCCTGCACCTGTGGGAATAATGCTAGGAGGAGGAATTTATTTTTATATTTCTTGGTTGCTGTATACAGGAGAGAGATTCAAGGAAAATTACTGGGCTTAGATGGCAGGAGTTATGTTTAAGATTTTACAGGAATCTGTAAAATTTCATATTAATGGGATCTACAGTACTTCAGCACCGCTCTTTAAAAAGCTGTCCTTAAAAACAGCTTTGAAACTGGCTAAAGGTTCTGTCAGTGTTCCAGCCAAGTTCCAATAATTTATTCAGCATTCAGACAAAGTGTTATCCAAGTAAGAATTTATTAACGAAACCATGTTGGCACATCTGGGAAAAACCTGAATCTGAAGGCCCAGGTTTTTCCACACCCGAAAGAAATCAAAGATCCACCTCCAAACCATCATCAGAGATCATATTCCCCAATCCTCTTCCAAAGCCAACTTCCTCTCTCGTCAGTCCTCTTCCAGGTGCTGGTCAGAATGGCCTTGACACACTTGGAAAGAATTTTGTTCTGACTACTAACCCCTCTTAAGTATGAGAAAGAACCCCCTCCCTGATTCCCATATGCTATTATGTGGCAGCCGCAGAGGCCTCACAAGGCTGGCAGGTTCCATATTTACGGTATTTATTAAATTTCTATCCTACCTTTATTGTTTTACAACTAAGGCAGCAAAAATACATAATACTGTGCATCATTACATGATGGGTGAACTGTCTGTGTCATAATTGTTTAATTGGTCAGCCAATGACATTTCACTTGGAATCCTGCAAGCAAGGGAACTAGACAACGGAAAGTCAGCTATCAGATACCTCTGTATCCCTGGAAAAAAAATAATATTAAGGAGAACTTGAAAGCACTGCGCTATGAAATGAGTTTGGATCCTGAAAACAAAGCACATGCCACAGGTATGAAGTACCCAACAACGTTGCTATTCTGAATGTTGAGTAACTATATCACAATGAAACAATTTGTCGGTGTTTTTATATAAAAGTATTTCAAACTGGTATGATGTGTTTAGAAGTATTTATAGTCTTTATTCAATTACCGTGTTATGATAAATCCCATGCAGTGATGTAACTGTTAAAAAAATATTTCTGTTGGTTTAGGTAGCCATTGTTGACTTATCTTTTTTTTCCCTGTATGGTTTCTTAGGACATAGACAAGTCTGTTTAACACTCTTACTTTCTCTCTCATTCCCCACTAGTACTGATGGTACTAATTTGGGTAATGAAATGTCTGCAAGCAAACAAGCTGAGAGAGCACCAGGACTCCTCAAATAATTTAAGTTCAGCAGAATGTAAAGAATTAAAATATAAGTGCACAATTAAGAGTATTTAATTTACTCCTGTACTATACCCTATATTTGATCATGATAATTAACCATACTTCAGGGGAAAAGAAGGAATATATACACACGCACACATACATACACATACACACAAAAACACCCCTTTATAGCAAGAGCTGTATAGCCATGATTCTCTAGTTACATTACACTGGCATTAACCAGGTTTACAAATGATGCTAAGGCAACTGATAATTTTTGAATAAACTACAGTGCCAAAGCCAAAAGCCAAATAAACTCTTACGTTTTAGTATGCTCTGTCATACTCTGATAATTTCAGATGGATTCCTAAATAGCCCCACAAACTAATTTTTGTAAACTATTGTACCTTGAGAGTATTGAATTAAAATTTGGGATAAAAATATTTTAAATGTTTTGAGAATATTTATTTAGTGTAATTTAAAGAAATATTTACTCTACTTAGCATGTAGACTCCTATTCCTAACAAGCTATCACAAGCAACATTTGTTAGGCTTCTTTAGAATCCTAAAAGCAATAAAATGTGTAAATGACTTGCTGCAATATTTTATTTTTAAGGTATCTGTGTTCAAAGAAATCCTGTATGTTGAAGGAAAATTCCTGAAATAGTCCATGCAAGACGATGCCATTATTTTGTTAGTTTTTATCTTAAGCTTCAAAGGATTTTCATTAAAACTCTGCATCCTCTGCCTCAAAGTTACATTAAGAAATTCAATGGAGGCACAAGGTTCAAGACAACTTTCACTTTTAAAGATATAGACCTATAAGAAATGTAAAATGGACTGTTCTTGCAATGCAATTCATAATAGTATTAAGTCATTATATTCAGCCTGAATGGGCAATCCTGTCTGTACTGATTTAGAATTAAGTTTTATTGAAGACTGGAACTTTCTTTCTTTCAGCTAGGGTATACTATTCAGTTACTCCTTCATAGCAGATAAAATAAATTCTGGATAGTACATATTAATCTATTTCCTTTAGACTTAGAAAGGATGCTTAAGACTATACTTACAGAGATGTTTGAAAACTGTTATACTTAAGAGATAAATAGAAATGTTTCCTGTTCCACACAGAGGCTGGCACACCAAGTTTGCTTCTTTGCGACACCTGTGGAAGGCATTTTGCACTGGAAGCACTGGTAAAATAAGAGCATTTTGTACTGAATGTATTTGAATGTTAAAAAAAAAGAAAAAATTTCCTCAGAAACAAGCGAAATAAAAACAGGAAGATGTTTAGCAGGTTGATGACAATTGTACTGATTTATGCAAGCAAAACAAAAGCCTTTGTAAAGCACAGAGTTGTTCATAAAAGTGTATAAATCTGTACTAAATGTGAGAGTGGTGATATATCCCAACTCTGGAAATTCACGTTTATTGATTCAAAATCAGGATTCAAAATCTTATGATTCACTTAATAGTTGTAGTGATTCACTTAACAATCGTGGCAAAAAAAGTTCATAAATCCAGCACAACTCACGTAATGACTGTCTTGTTTAGCCACAGACATTCTGGTCCCAATTGTGGTCGTAAGTCAAGAACTACCTATAACTGCATATTAGGGAAGGGAAAACCCAAACCCTTAATATTTTAATTGAGGGGGTCTAAGTCATGGATTATAAATCTTCTCAGAATCTGTATCACAATTCAGAGAAAATTAAACAGAACATTTGGAGTCACTAACCACACATGGCACCTATAATTAAATGATAAATGAAGCGGGATATAAACCTGATACAGACAGATTAAAAATAGCCACTGGCTCAGTTTTTCCTTCTGATATGCAATCCTTCCTGACTGTTAAACTGGACTCAAAACAGATTGGCCAAAACAGTGATCACATGCCATGAATTGGAGCAGATAGAAGAAAGGAACCTGTAATTTTGTGTGACACACAAGCACATTATTATTCCCAATTAAGTATCAAGATACTGTAATACACTAAAGGTTGAAATGATCATAATTTCCAGGGGGGGGGGGAGAAAGTTTGAAATACAATAAAAAATAATATATGACTGTGCTAGTTTAGGAATGTGACCATATGACTTTTCCTTTCCTTTAGGCAAGGCACAATCCGATATGCAAAAATTTTTTCAGCAAGAAGCGCAAGCCATTCAATTCCTTGAAACAACGACTACAGGGAACTGACATCCCAGCAGTGAAAACGAAGCCACTCACGAAGGTAGACCTGTCAACACAATTCCCATATTTTCATCAGTATGCTTTAAGGAGTACCAAAGCCTTGCCATTGAGATGATTTGGTACAATAGAGCTCTAGAAGGGGGTGTCTGGATTCTTTATGTAGACTGGGGCTGTCCTAATATAGAGATTTTGGAAGGTCTCATAACATTTATTACTTGATCACCAACATTTAGTTAATGCCTGGAATTCCAGCCTTTCGTTATCAGATATATAATGGGGTGAACATTATTTGTCTTCTGCTGCCCTGCCAACATTCATTTGAAATAAATGCTGCTAACAGGAATAGCATTAGGGGCTCATCCCTTATTTGCAAAGAGGTGACATTTGTATTTCCAGGCCTAGAAATATAAACTTTAAGGATGCACCATTTTTGCCTCATCCATGTAGCTGCTATCAGAATTCAACCATGTTCTTCCACCTGGATGAATGAATTTGGCTCCATATATTCAGCCATGGCAAATACATGGCTTTGGGTCAGTCATTCCACCTGAGCCCAGTATATCTCTCAGGCTTGTGGTGGAAGGGGAAAAATGGAGGGGTGTTAGGTATGTTCATTTATGTTCCTGTAGAAAAGGTGTGATGTAATGGACTGCTTCTCATCTTCCCATCCATTTGTCCTACTCTGTCAGACCTCCCAAGCAATCTCTTTTTTCAAACCGTCAACATTCCCATCCAATGACTAATGGCTCTTCTACAACGAAGCAAACCTAGGAAATTATGTTTGCCCTAAACAGCTAATAATAATAATATACATATTTTGTACCTTTAAGCCAGTATTGGCTCCTGGAGACTGCTTGGACTAGTCCCTGCAGTTTTCTTGGCAACGTTTTCAGAAGTGGTTTGCTATTGCCTGCTTCCTAGGGTTGAGAGGGTGTCACTGCCCCAGGGACACCCATCTTAGTCCAGCCTAAGGCAGGACTAAAACTCATAGTATCCTCATTTCCAGCCAGGTGGCTTAACCACTACTCAAGCTGCCTCTCATAATAGCCATTGGAATTTTATTTTATTATCTGTAATCTGCTCAAAATCTCTTAAAATTGCTTTTCAAAATAATACCTGTAATTAATATGTATGCTCTGATTGGCGGAAGAGAAATCTAATTCCTTTTCAGAATGGACGAGAGAAAAAATCAAATTGGAGACAACAGCATGAAGATTTTATTTCAGCCATCAGAGCAGCTAAATTTGCAACTCGAGCCATGAAAGAAGGCCGTCCTCTTCCACCACCACCACCTCCGTCCATTAATCCAGGTGATTTACTTGTTCTGAAACTACATCTTGGCTTAAAAGTAGAAATTTGTTGGAAGAATCAGAGCAGATCTCTGGCTCATGGTTGTAGAGAGTAATAGTCTCTAAAGGTTTCTCAGCCTAATTTTTTCCTAATATATGATGGCTGCAGATGGTGATTCTTTCAGTGAATGTGTAGTGACCCTCATATTTTCAAACAGTGTTTCTATCTAATCTCAAAACTCAAGAGTTTAAAAAATAATTTGGAAGGTTTTTGAAGAAAACATTCTGGAATATATTAGGTAACCAACTGTCAACTTTTGAGGCAGGGCAGGAAACTTTGGCTTTATTGATATAGTTATAATAATTAAAATTTTAAAAGCTGGAGTGTGTTTGTCCTTCCCTCCCTCTCACACCCGAATGAATTAGAATTCAGTCTGTCTGAATTTGAATTCAGTCTGTCTGAATTTCTTTCTCACATTCTTTTTCTTGGACTTGATGTATGCTTTTGTTTTGGTAACCATCTCTCCTTTTCTCCAAGGTCATCTCTGTGGCTCTTTACACTAAATATTCTTTCACCCAGTTACTGTTTCCCCGCAAAGTAATTTAAAAAAGAAAAAAAGGTTATAAATACTCAAGAGAATATGACTAAAATGACCAAATATATGTGTAGATGCAAATTCCATTCTCCTCTGAAAGTAGATAACTTTCTGAGTCAAAAGCTGATATAATTCTGACAATTAATAATTATTTATTATGAGGACTTTTCCTTCTTTTTGTGTAGGGCTTGAGGAACAACAGCTTTCTATAGCATTCTTAAGAGTAGGACTATGGAAATATCATTCATTCATTTGCTCCATTTCTATAAAGTTGCCATTCATACATTCATCCTCCAAGTATCATTTGAGATAGTCATCATGCTTTATTGTATTCAGATTATATTCAGTGCCCTTACTGTATGAGAAGGTTTAATCAGACTGCTGCAGAAAGGCACATCAACTTTTGCAAAGAACAAGCTGCCAGACAATCCTTTGCACCAGGCCAGAAGGGAGGCAAACCAGCTTTAGTAAGTAACTGGACTCTATTCAAGCTCTTTGCTTCTACCATTTTTCTCTCATCCTTTTTTGAAGGATCATCATACACGGCAGAAGTTTGATCAAAATCCTGTCATTGTTGTGGTTCTTTCACTTCAGGTTCAGGAAATGACAAGTAATCCTTTGGAATAAGGAACAGATGAAAATGACATTTTTTTCTTTTCCAGTAATGGTTCTTCACTTTTCCTTTAAGTTAATAGTTTTAGAATTATTCATTTATTATGTAAAAGCTTTCTTTGGACTAGAATATTAAATTAGAATTCCTAATGCTCACCTTTTCCGAAACTTAGAAAAAGATGGCACCTTAATTATGTGAATAAAATATTCAGAAGCCATAATTTTAAAAAAGCTAATCATACTCAAATGTATTCAAAGTGAATGTTTTGGGGAGAAGACAACAGTTCTTCCACTGGCCAGAGGAGGATTACATGGTTTATGTGCTGAGCCCAAAGCCAAGAAATTAAAGGAAAATCTTAGAAGAAATTTGGATTCTGTCATTTGTAGAAGTTTGGAACCTCACTTTCTAATGAGGTTTTAACTTTTCCGAAGGTTGTAAGTGAAAAGAATTGGCTTTACTTGGCAACAAAGAAGTATTATGTTTTTATTAATATACTCTAAACTGTGGTTTATTATATTAATGAGCCATTGGGGCGCAGTGGTTAGAACACAGTATTACAGACTGTCTCCACCCACTGCCAGGACTCTGATCCTGACCAGTTCAAGGCTGATTCAGCCTTTCATCCTTCCAAGGTTCATAAAATGAGGACCCAGATTGCTGGAGGCAATATGGTGACTGCAAACTGCTTAAGAGTGCTGTAAAACATTTTGAAGCTGTATGTAAGTCTAAATGTTATCGCTATTGCTATTCTGTCCAATAGCATGGTTATGAGTAGAGCTGGAATAAAAAAATTGAGAATACAAGAGATTTTAAAGCTCTATTTGGAAGCAAGACTTTGATGGTTTTCTGCAAATATTGCCATGTTTATCAAGACTCACAGAATTGTCCTTTATAACCTTTAGCCTATTTATCATTCATATAATTAACTGAAAATCGCACTAGATTTTAATGCTCTATTTTACTACTTAGCAAGCAAGGAGTAGAATTAGTAGTTTCTCCCGAAGTATTCTAGGTTTTGGTTGGCATGGGGTGCAAACGTTTTAAAAGCTTGCGGTCTATTTGCTCAACAATTATAATTTTCAATGGATTTTTGTTATGACAAAGTCTGTTAACTGAGAATCAGAGTTATGTGGTAGACAGTAGTGAATTAGGAAAATTACTTAAGATAGGAATTTCCCTTCCAAGTGAAGTTTACTGGGAATATCTAAAAATTGCAATTGCTCAATCAATATCAATGTATCTTCTTTTATTCTTGCTCCTTTGAAGGTATTTTTAAATATAAAAATGATTATATTACACTCTGAGCCTCTGTTGTGATCCTGTTTAGTTATGTATGCTCTGTTTTCTAGGGGAAACAAGGAGTTCCAAAAAAAGAACCAACTTTAACAAATGCTGTGGGGACACTACTTCAGAATAGATTACAAGGGTCAAATACTGGCCAATCTGTAACAGGTAGGAGACAAAGTATCTGAAATGTTTAGAAATACTGAATGCTTAAAGTCATCCCATCAGAACTGCAACACCTACTGGTATATTTTACCAGTAATGCCATATTTGCAGATACTATATATATATCAGAAGTGTCCAACCTTGGCAATTTTAAAACCTGTGGACTTCAACCTGTGGACCTGTGGAATTTTGGGAGTTGAAGTCCACAGGTCTTAAAGTTGTCAAGGTTGGAACACTTTGCTGTATATGTAGAATTTTATGCCCAATACAGAATTCATCGGAAATCCTTTTTTAAAAAATCTTCTCTAGAAGATTGTTATATGAATCTTATACTATAAAATCAAATTTAGCTAATGTTACGCCAACAGCAGTCATTTGTAATTATGTGATATTGATTTGACATACAATGGAACAATACATAATCTAGTCTAATGTAGTTTTCAGCAGGTTTTTTGCTCTTCTATACTATTATTTTAAAAACAAGATTGATTGGATAATTTTTGTTATTAATGTAAGGTACTTAAAAGAAAGAATAATTAAGTTTAGGACAATCTAGCAAAAGCATGTAATATAAATTGGAGAGGTAACTGGGGTTTTCAGAGTTCTTTATTGTTGTTTTAAAGGACTGTTCTCATTGTTTGCTGATTATTTTCAAGACATATTTTTCAGAGTTCTTTATTGCTGTTTTAAAGTAACTGTTCTCATTGTTTGCTTCCCCAGTTACACTGACATTCATATTAGCACATAGTATTTGGGTGAGCTAAAATTGATGCTCAAGATCTTTTTGCTGATTAATCTTACTCTGACTTAACTTCAAAGTAAAATCATGAACCACACAAATCATACCTCTATTTGAGTAACATTCAAAAAGTGGATTTAGGATTAACAACTGAGCTACAGTTAAATCCCAGTGTTTAATGTAAAATGTGCAAATTAATGTGCTTCAGGTCTGTAATTTGAATTAACAGTGCTTTAAATTGCTTGAATTTGCTGATTATTTTCAAGACATATTTTTCAGAGTTCTTTATTGTTGTTTTAAAGGACATGGTATTGAAATTTCAACTGGAGCAGTACACAAAAAAATATCCCCCATTTCCTCTGGAACAGGATCTGGGTAAGGTACATTGTGTAGATTAAAAGACTATAGTCTAATCCAGCATATTCATCTGAGAGGATTTGGGCCCATGATTTCTAGATAAGTAGAGTACAGGTAGTCCTCAATTTAGAACTGGAAAACTGTAACATTTACTGTATGCTTCATATCTATGACATATTTGTTATTTATTTCTCAAATTTTTATTTCATTTTCATGTTTATGTTTATATAAACATACCATTTGCATGACTTGTTCTCATTTATATACATTTGATTTACTCGAAATACCAAGCCACAAATCAATTTCATTAAACATAGCTACCATACTGACAGTTTTGTTTATCAAAGCTGATTGAGTTATAAAATATTGTAAAATTGTTCCAAAATTCTGGTACTTCCTGTGAATTCTTAAACCTCCCTGGTCAGTTTATTTATACTCCACTTTTTTTTTCCACAAATAACCCAAGGCAGCAAACATGCCTGATACTTCTTCCGTACAATAATAACCTTGTAAGGAGTGTTGGGTTGAGAGAACAACTGGCTCAAAGTCAGCTAGCCAGCTTTCATGCTCAAGGCAGGACTAGGACTCTAGGCCAGCATTTTAACCACATCAAACTGGCTTTCTTATTGGTGTAGCAATTGATATAAATTAGTTTACCTAAATTTAAGTTGCAAACTGGACCTATCAATAGCACATTATTTCCCAGTTTTTTCCTATCCTGTACATACTTAACTAATTTATTTCCCTCAGCCTCTTAAACCAACTTTTGTTCATATTCCTCTTTCTCCTGTGCTGCTTCTGTCTTCCAAAGATGCAATGTAATACTAGAACAAATATGTCCACTAACGAACTGTGAAACCATACTAAGGATCTGTGAAACCATATTGCACTTTTTCAAATTGGCCAGTGCATCAGGCTGTTGTGTTATCATCTGCTTTATTTCAGACTACCTAAATTAATGCTTGCCTGCTCTTAGGGCTCCAACTCAGGGAAGAAGATGAGAACATGCCCACCAAACTTCTGAATAGCAGCTTTTACTTTTTACAGCACCTGAATTAGAAGAGCTCAGCAAACCAGTTTACATACATTAAGCCTCCCATCTCTCTTAAAACTTGTATGATGGACTGAAGTGTGATAATAAAACTAGCACAGTCATATTCCATAGTTTTTACAGGTGATAATCTTATGTAAGTAAGAATGTTTCCAGCTTTATGGTCTATGTTTTCTATTTTTTTTCCTTTGGTCAACTCCTACGCAGCCTTAATCAAAGTGACTCTAGAGGCTTTACACAATAGAACTAAATTGTCCAGTAAATAACTAAAAATAAAACAGTATCACCAAATGCTATACATAGGACTTACTGGGAAGCATAACACCACAAATATATTTTCATCATATTACAGACCAATCTATCCTCCTGCAGGTATGACAAGAGCCAGGTTTTTATGGAAGCTTCAAAGTGTTTGGCAACAATGAATTCAGCCGACATGTTGTTCCACAGGACAGGACAGCTACCAAGAAATGTCTTCTTTGTATCACAGGGTCTGTGTTTTATAGTTGGGAAAAGAAAGTTTCCAATTCTTTCAGATCTTAGTTAGGCAGTAACCATAGGAGAAAAACATCCCTGTAGCTAACCAGGAACTGAGCGCAAATTTCTTTTGCAAAATTTTTCCAAAGTAGTTCTCCATTGCTTTCTTTCAAGGTCTGGGATTGATCGGCCCAAAGTCACCCTGCTACCTTTAAGCTTAAAACTAGAACTCCTAGTCCCCCAGTTTCTAGCATGTCACTTTAACAACTAAACTGGCTCTTGTAGAGAATATTACAATAGTGCAAATGGAAAGTGACTTAAGGGATGGCCTGCTCATCAGCTCATGAGGAAAGGACATAATTCGTACACTAAATAGATCTGTTCAAAAGCCCTCCTGACCACAGTTACCTACTTTCTCATTGAGCAGGAGCCCAAAATCCAGGAGGACCCCCAAATTTTGTGCTGGTTTTTATCTGGGGCACCGCCAACCAGTTAGGTATCACAAAATACATTACGCAGTACAGTTTTACGCTAGTCTATTGATCAATACACTGGTTAACAAATATAAACCTTTGGCTTTGTCATTAAAACTAACTTAAAGTAGGATGACCAAGTGTAGGGATCTTTGTACAGAAACCATCATACAAACGGCCAATTATACATTTTTTACCACAGATCACTCAAGGGCTGCATAGCCACCAGGTAAATTGAGATGATTTTGGAGCTGCATTATTACCATGCCACCTATCAGTAGCTCATTAGTTTGCTATTTCAATTGATTACCCACACATTTAATTTTTAAAAAAAAGCATCTTTTATTAAACCGAATTGTGAAAATCCCTCCCAAACACTCCAAAATGGGAAATGAAAGTGTGTGTGTGTGTGGAGGGGGGGGGGGGAGATGTATTTGCAAGTCTCCAAAGCAAGCCACCCCCGTGCCCGTCTGCATGAAACCATCGGGCCTCGTTCTGCTCCGTCTCCGTCCCAAGTCCCCGCAGGCCACAGAGGGCAAAAGTTCAGGAAATGCCCTCCCCGCCATGTCGGGTGTACGAAATACGTCGGGATCGATTTAACCGCGCAAGTCCACAAGCAGTCACGGTTGGGTGGAAAGAGGCGGTGCAGAGTCTAATGTTTCCCCGGGTGGGGCGAGGGATCCGCAGGGTCGGCAAGGCTGAGCTCCCTCATCCATCCTTCCTTCCATCTTTCGTCGCTCGCTCGGGGTGGGCTGCACGGCTGCAAAGCTTAAGACTCGTCGGGCTTGTCGGCGGGCGGCCCGCAGGGTTGCAGCATCTTCTCCATGAGGTTGAAGCGGACGCGGGCTTTGCTTTCGTTCTCGGCGATGGCGAAGTAGTTGAGCAGGTCGAAATGGCCCATGTAGGAGCAATAGGAGTCCCGGTGCTGGTTCACGAGCCACTCCCACTTGGTGGTGTCGGCATGGCCGGTCCCGATGTACTTGGACTGCAGATGCTCCAACTGGCTGTGAATCGTGTAACGGTCCGTCATGATGCCCAGGCAGGTTCGGACGCCAACCCGAAACAGGCCCCAACGGTCCTCAGAAAATGGAACCTGAAGCAAAAAGGCGGCCCGGCGCCGCTTCCGCTTCCGGCTTTACGATCCTCAGGTCGCCTTGCGGCCAGTGTTCCTCTCTAGCCATCCTTCGATGGTTACGATCATAATTTCCGCGAGGTGGGAAGGGGCGGGCTTTAGATCCTTAAGAAGCCCGGCAACGGTTGTTCCCGCCTTCTTTTTAAACGAATGGAAAGGCTGGTTTCCTTTTTAATTTTAAAACGTCATTATTTTATTTTATTTTATTTTATTTAAAAAAAAGAGAGGCAGTCGAAGTGCATCTTGGGGGTTGGAGTCTTTGGAGAGAAATTGAAGACGAGTAGAATAACAGATTTAAAAGGGACCTCGTAGATAATTTAGTCCAACTCCCTGCTCGAGCAGGAGATCCTATATACCATCTGCTGTGGTAGTTTTCTCGGCAGCTCACAAGATGCTTTTTAGCTCGGCCACCTTCTGCAATTTTTAAAATGAGTTTCTATCTTACGGGACGGTAACTTCGGGATAGTCTCCTAGGCAGAAATTAAACAAGCGGGATTTTGCTTAGCGTCCCAGATAACTTCCAATGTGGGAAGTTAAAAACTCTTATCTCTAGATTAAATTGGATGGCTGGTATAGAGCAATCCTTCCAAGAGCATTACTGTCCCCTCATTCCTTTATCATGCCTTTATCTATTAGCTAATCCCAAATCACTCTTGTGCAAGCCAGGTTTTCATTTCGCAGACTAGCCAAGTGTTTTCACCAGCGTTTGTATGAAAGATTTGAAGCGGTAATTTAAGAAAGTACCCCTGAACATGTGCCAAATCTTTACTGTTAGCTGTCTGCAGTCAAATAGTAAGAATTTGGTTGTAAGGCTATTGTA
This sequence comes from Oxyrhabdium leporinum, assembly GCA_032468155.1. Taxonomy (NCBI): domain Eukaryota; kingdom Metazoa; phylum Chordata; class Lepidosauria; order Squamata; family Cyclocoridae; genus Oxyrhabdium; species Oxyrhabdium leporinum. The sequence goes on along the minus strand of JANHFL010002790.1, from coordinate 255,398 downwards.
GGAGATCCTTCCTATCCTTTTGTTTTGATACAGGAGCCGGCCCATGAAAGCAAATATGTTTACAAAACTTTCATCAGAGCAAACGATTCTGATTTCCTTCATACACTAAACAATTACTATAGTTAAAAAATTTTTTTGAAATGTTACTTGGATTACAAGCATGTCTTCTCTGTAGTTAAAAAGAATAGCCGCTGGATGTCATAATTTCCTACTTTGCACAGAAGTTACAGTAATACATATGTGCGTGGTTTCTGTGCCTTGAGAATCAGAAAAGATCTATCATAACCGTGTTGTATAATTTCTGCACTACAAGTTGGCCCCTTTGAGCTAGTTTTATAGCATATTTATTTTGGATGTTTTTAAATACTTTTTACTGTTTTATTTCTAGCATATATTTTTGAATTACAAGCCACCCAGAATCACTGATTGAGATGGGAGCCTATAAAAATTTAAATAAATAACTAATTTGTGTTTTTGGATGGTAGAATGATGAGTTGTAATATTTTTTTTTAATCTGGTAAACAAACTTGTGTGCACATACACCTTTTAAAAAATATCTTGTTTGTACTCAAAATATTTTACCATAACAATTTCAGTTTTAATACATTCTTCAATGCAACATTTTCAGTGCTACCTTATAATGGAAGATGGTGAGAAAAAATTCTTCAATCTGCCGCACCTGTTTACAATCTCAGTAATTGGACCCTAGAAACTCTGAAAACTACATGAATTATTTGTCTATTTCATCAAGGACAGTTTAACTTGAGAAATAATTCTAATTGTTTGAGTTCATCTAATATTTATTTCAAAATTGGTCAGATGAGAGAAAATGTACTCCTGTTTTGTTATATTCCTTTCCTTCACTGAATAACTGTGTTTTGACCAGGGTAAAAATACTTGTTATGTTAGGCATGTAAAACAGGTACTGCAAGAATTCTTATTATATATAGGTTATTTCTGGAATATGGGGCAAATACTGGTTATTGTGGGCCAAATGCCAATTGTTTTTTGGACTGGAGCACTACAGTATTTCATTGAAAATCAAGCGTTAAAAGTCTCAAATTTTGGTACTAGCTTTGTACTACTACCATTTTTTAAAAAAAAGCATGACAGCAGATGAGGAAGAGAAGACAAGTGATTAAAAAATTAAGTGCATATTGAACTGCAAATGTTTGGCAATCATGTTTATGATAATACTGTATAAACATGTAACATTGTCTGGTTTAGACAGGAAATGTCAAGGATCTATCTATCCAACTCATTTGTATATGATCTGACCACAGTATGTTTGTATTCTAGATCTTCTGTATAAATCAAAATATTTTGTTAAAAAACAACAAAAGTTGTATTGCTCATCCAGGGGAAATGAAGATTGAGAGAGGTCACTAACATTAAGCTAAACTATTCTGGTACTGATTTATTAATTTTAATTGGTGCAGATCCATGTGAATGCTTTGAATTGACAATTATATGCACTGATATGAACACACTTTCTGAATTAATGGGTCATATTATCTGCACAAGCTACCGTATTTACTGTTACATCTAAATAAGCATTATTAGTAAGTAAAAATAATTCTTACTCTATATGGAAGCTAGGTTTTTTTATACAATTGCCAAGTGCTAACTATAGAATACCTGCATGGTTGGGGAATGGCTCAAATCTAATTCAGTCATATTGAACTTCAAAAAGAGAACTAACTCACCAAGGGAAGAGGATTAGTTAAAAGGACACAAAAGGACACAGTTCCTATAATCAGATCCTTCCTGAGAAATACGGGCAATCTATTCTTGCTGTAGAATAGCAGTAAACTGAAAATCAAGTTCTTGTTTTTAAAGACTATAAACATCAAGGGGAAGAGGTGTGGGTTTTTTTTCCTTTTTGCCTCTGGCCTCTTTATCACATTCTGTTTTTTTCTTAGTTGACCTGATTCTAAGTCAGAATTTGTCCACTTCTGCTATCTCACACATACTTTACCCTTACATCTGTAAAAGACTAGTATTTTGGGAGTAAGAGGAAGAATTGCTTCTGACTATTGTATGAGTTTCTTTTACGGGAAAAAGACACAACTTCCTGCTAGCAGAGTGCATCTATCTCTGGCTGAAAACTCCTGATTTAATCCCTCAATTCTTTGATAAAAAGATCAGGAAACAGGTGGAATGAAAGAACCTAGGGCAGAGTTTCTCCACCTTGGCTGATTTAAGATGGGTGTATCAACTCCCAGAATTCCCCAGGCTAGGTAGGGAATTCTGGGAATTGAAGCCCACTGATCTTAGAGCAGCCAAGGTAGAGAAATACTGACCTAGAGAATTGCTTTGAATCCAAACAGGTCACGTTGCCATGGTCTATGAGAGCATTATATAATCCAGTGTGTTGTTTCATGATTAGGAGGTAAAAGCTAAAATGATGACTCATGAAGTGATAACAAACATCTCTTCCTAGGGTGAGTAATCCTGCTGTCTATGTACCCCTGGAATGCTTAAACAATGGTATTATAACCAATACAGAAAGAGATGAATGACTGGATTCTTGTTGAAACAATCACAAGGAGTCTTAGTGAGCAACCTCATTTGGCTGTGATCTCATGGTTACAAGAGGCAGAACTTCCAGGAAAAAAAATTACCCACAATTTCCATGTGAGAATAACCCTAAGTATGGTATGGTTTCCCTTCACTTTACATTTCCTTGGCAGAGGAGGGATGTTCTTCTCAATTTCATTTATAAAAACTTGTATGTGCATGGGTGTAACCCTTCCACACTTTTCTAAATCCTTTATCCCAGATGAAAATTTAAAAAAAATCTTAAACATATGTTAGATGAGCATCCATTTGTACATGTATGTGTAGATGCACATGTGGGTGTATAACAGAATAATATATTAACCCTAAATGAAGAATATGAAATCTAGTAACCACAGTCCTTAGTGGCTGGAAGTGATCTCCTGACTAGAACATTTCCCTGTAGGAACGTGAACATCTGCTTGTGAGAATATGTACAAGATGCAACTTAACTTGGAATTAATTCTAGATGGCATTTCCTGATGCCACTGCCTGTTCTTAAAAGCATAGACAGGAAGCTCCCAATTTATCCTGATCTAGTATTTTAAAAGAATACCTTACTCTGTACCATTTCCCTAGAATTACATTTGGAATGTAATGAAAAGAACTCCACAACTCCACATTACTCCTACACAAACAGGTTTCTTCTCCTTTGGATCTGATGAATCAAAGGTCTTTTAAAGACTCTGATTGCTAGGGAGAAGCACAAAATATTCCTTTGAACACATTTGCTTTCTTCTTGCTGGATCATACATGACTTATTTTTTTTCTCCTTCATTATATTTTGTCCACTAAGTTATTGATTCAGTTATTGGGAATGTGTGGGGGAAACAAATATATTGAAATAACTTGTTAACATATCTTGAAGGAAAAATAGGGCTTCGTCTGAGTATAAATTGATTCCCCATTATGTGTGGGGCCAGGTAACAGCGTCTTCATTGACCCAGAGAACAATGACCCAGCTAATCAAAGCTTCCTGAGTTTCTGAAGAACACAGTATGCTCTTGCTAATTATTAATACACCCTCTTTTTTGCACACTTTCACACCTGCCTAAAATAAGGTGTGGCTGTTCTAACAACTTCATTAAGTTTAATGACTACTAACCACTGCAATTTTTTTTGCCAGCTTCTCTTAGCAATTCAGAGAAAGATGTTGGGTGCACCCAAAACATCAGAAGCATTTCTTTTTAATATTTTTTCATGTGTGCTAAGTCAGCCCTGCTGTTGGGTAAAAATGGCAGTAGCAACTTTAAGAGAAAATAAAGAGCCTTCAGTGGAGAACAGGATGGAATTCCAAGAATCATCAAGCTGTTTCCATTGTTGGATAGAAGGATGCTCTTCCATAGTGTGGCATGTACTTATGGGTTCTAAGTGGGCATAAAATAAGGCAGATGTCTGCTTTTCAGCAGAGGCGGACAGCTCCGCCCAGCATCAACTCATCATCACTCCTTGATGGAAGTTAGAATTTTTCAGATATGCAAAGTGTCTTTTCTAAAGTCTTTTGAAATACTTTCTGATTGTGACAGCTGGTCATTGCTTAACAATACTAATTTGGACAGAAAACTCTCATTAAACAGCATGATTGCAAGTTGAAAAACTACATAATCACAATCAAAAACTACATAATCAAACTACAAAAATCTAGAGACAGCAGTTCTAGTTGCTGTTTTTAACTGAGACCATGGAGGTCATTAAGTGAGGATCTCATGTGACTGCAACTTCTGGGTTTGTGCTGGCTTCCCCATTGATTTTGCTTGTCAGATGTCAGCTGGAAATCACAATCACATGACTGTGGGATGCTGTGATGGTTGGAAGTGTGGGCTGCCAAACACCTGGATCGTAATCACATGACCACAAGGGCTCAGTGACAGCTAAAATTATTGAGGACTGATCATAATTCCCACTTGTTTAGTGCCATTGTAACTTTGAACAGTCACTGAATGAGTGGTCATTAAACAAGAATCATCTGTACAGGTAATCCTCAACTTACAACAGTTCATTTAGTGACCGTTTAAAGTTACAACAGCTCTGAAAAAAGTGACTTATGACCCTTTTTAACACTTATGACCATTGTAGCATCCCTATGGTCACATGATCAAAATTCAAATGCTTGGCAACTGTTTCATATTTATGATGGTTGCAATGTCCTGGAGTCATGTGATCAGCTTTTGTGACCTGACAAGCAAAGTTGATGGGGAATCCAGATTCACTTAACAACTGTGTTACTAACTTAACAAATGCGATGATTCGCTTAACAATTGTGGCAAGAAAAGTTGTAAAATGGGACAAACTCACTTAAATGTTTCACTTAGCAACATAAATTTGGGGCTCAATTGTCATAACTCAAGGACTACCTGTATTGCAAAAGGTTGGGAATTGCTTCTGAAAATACTGTTAAGCCTTTTCAACGTTAGCCTCTTACATAATGCCAGAATTATACACCTGTCATAGCAAAACCCACAGTGCCTCGGGCTTTTGTTCATCAATGTACTTGTGGTTGAACATGCTCATAGTCAACTGGGAATGCACACCAGGTCTTGAGATGAACTGCTGGTGAGTACTGTAGCAGCAGATTACAATTACAATATGGCCAAAGCAGTATTACCATGCGGAGTTAATTATAAAGTCACAGGAATAGATACAGGTAGTCCTCCACGTACAACAGTTCATTTAGTGACCGTTCAAAGTTACATCACTGAAAAAAAGTGACTTATGACTGTTTTTCACACTTACCATGATTACAGCATCACTTTGGTCACGTGATCAAAATTTGGACACCTTGCAACTGATTTCTGTTTATGACTGTTGCAGTGTGTCAGAATCATAACAAGCAAAGTCAACGGGAAATCCAGATTCACTTAAGAACAGTATTACTAACTTAAAAAACTGCAGTGATTCACTTAACAACTGTAGCAAGGAAGGTCATAAAATGGGGCAAAACTCACTTAACACATGTTTTACTTAGCAACATAAATTTTGGGCTCAACTGGGGTCATAAGTCAAGGACTATCTGTATAGAAAACTGTAACCAAGACACAGGATTCTTCCTCAAATAATTCCAAAACATTTTGCCAAGTCAAAGAATAAAATATTATCATCTGACCTCCATCATGTCTTAGGCTATCTGAGGGGGGGGGGGTAGAAAGTGGGCCATGTAGCACACAGCAATGTATTTAATAGAAATAAGCATCTGGAAAAAAATAAAGAATAAACTAATGGAGCTCTTGCTCTAGCTCATAGCCAGGTATTAGAGTCAGAGATAGCAGTCTCCCTCTGCCTAACATTAGGCCAGACTTGAAAATAGTTACATTTACACGGCAAAGATATTCTGCTGACTGGAATTTGATTGCCACTTGGATTTCTAAGAGTAGATACTTTTATATTCCTCCCTTAACATTTCTTTTCTTCTATTTGAAGAAATTGATTCCCTCACTCTTTATATTCCGATTAACAAACCATGTAATCAATTTAATTTTACTTGCCCTCCTATACTTAAAGAATTCGGTCCCATTTTGGTTTTTTTCAATATTCTGAGCAGGCCACAAACACTGTACGCTTTACAAGTCATTTTCCCTTCTGATTTTTCACTGAATGTAATAATCCACATTATAGAAACACTACATTTTCTTTACCTTTACCTCTTTATCTGTCCTTATGTCAGGATTTGATCTCCTTTGGCTCAAAGAATTAAATGAAGTAAGCAATCTCAGTACATTTAAAAAAAAACACCACATTTTTATTAATCCTTCTAAGATGCAACTTATCCCAACGAGCAATCCCTCACTCATTTAACTCATAACCATGGCCTCAGATGTCACATGATTCTCATTTATACCATCTGCCTTGCCAGTTGCACACTGATGTTTATTCTTCTTTCCCTTTCTAGTTCTCTTCTAGAACTGAATGAATGGGAAGTCTGTCTGAGTCCTTGGTGCTTGAATGTTCTTTCTAGATCTTCCAAATAAATAATGATAAAATGGTAATTATTCATTTCCATATTATTTGCTCCCACGTAGGCCAGCAGGAAGAGAGGAATCTTAGGTGACATCCCTAATCCTTGCTCCTGACATACAACACACTTCATAAATGATGCCTCCAATTAATACATATTTATTTGACTCCTCATTGTAATGAGTGCCAACTATAGCAGCTGTTCTTATTTTTCTTAACTAGCAAGGTGTATCTCCTCTGCTTTTCAGGGATCTATTTTCAGGGACCCATTATTAGGGAGGAGAATCTGATCTAGCAGAAGGGAACTGTTGGCAAATACCGTAGATAAATATAAAGAATGTAACATTATGTCTTCAACAGATGAAATACATCTGTGCTCTTTTCCTTAGCCTTCCCCCATTAGGATACCTCTTCTATGATTTTTATTTATTTAATTTACAAGTTTGTTTATTTCTATAAGTCTTCTCTGCAGCAGAAAGGAGAGGCAATGGAGCATACAGGCTTTGAAGTACAAATCAGTACCATTTCCTGCCTGGTTAATGGAGACAGCTAATTTTCTGTTGTAGTTGCTGTTCAGAATGGCAATTTAGTTTCTTGTTGTATTCATCCAAGTGTCTGTAGAATTATACCCTAGTTTGTGCCTGCTTTGGGTAAGTCTGGCATTCATCATCCTGTCTCCTGTTCCAAACTGACTATTTTTCTTACCCTGAGGGTTTAAAACCTGTTTCTCCTAAGAAATAGCCTGGAAGCCATGCCAGCAGGACTCCAAATCTATGATTTTTAAGGTCTACTACAAGCTTGCACTTAATTACCATGTCATGTCAATCTAGCTACTGTTGTCTGAAAACCTGGTTTATGATTAGAACATTGAATACAGCTAATCAATTATTATGGAATTCATAGCTTAGCCTTAGCATGATAAGTTTTGTAAGATCAAGTCAAGTACCAAACTTGAACTTGCAGCCTCACTTATTATATATTAATTCCTTAATCAGCAGCAAACCATGATTACTCTAACTTGTCAACCCCTATTACCCCTGCTTAAACATTTACCATGTTTGCATTTATGCCCTTCTTTTACAGAAGGAATTGCTCTGCCACTTACATATTTTTCTCACAGCCCTATCTTTAATTTCTGCATTCTTCCTCTTTTAACATAGCATTTGTCTTTTTAAAACCTATTCCTAGCTATGCTTTCTTTTGTGTGTGTTTTTATTTCATATGCAAAGCTAATTTTTCTAAATTAGGACTTTGGGTTTTCTTGAGGTTCTGATGCAAGTCTGGAATTTATTTGTTACAATTTTTCTTCCATCTGGACATTTCAAAGAAGAATTATATAAACTCAGTATAAGGATAAAGTTTGCTGAGGGGAAACCCAGGTTACTTTATGCTGCTTTTTCAAAGTTTGCAAAATCGCAGAAAAAGGGAAGTCTGTTCAAGGCCAAAGTGAAAGGAGTAGCACATACCACTCATTATACCATTTGCAGGAAATGAATAATTTCGCCACCACCTAAAGAATATCTGCATTTCCCAGAACTGCCAATATTTATGTTAACTACTGTGTAAAAATAAAATCCATAGACTCTTAAATATGAGCAAGAAAATGACAACTGGAAAGATCCCTTAGTTAGCCCCTTTAATGGAATAAAACAAATAAAACAATGATTCTAAAATTGATACTCTGATCCCTTCATGCGCACAAGAAATCTTGGTATATTTACTCAGAAATCTCACACTTTGTTAGTGAAGATAATCTTTAAATAAATTGGCATAGAAATGTAATTTGATTGGGAAATAACTAGACCAAATAACTAGGCCACCCAGTTGCATAAGCATGCATAACTCAGCAGGGAATATTTTAAAAGGTTAACACATAATTATTCAGTGGAAAAATGTAACTCCACTTATCAAAGGTAGAAAAACAATACATGACAATCCATTTTTGATCATTACATGACCTGTTATGGTACTATTCGATATATGTTAGATATGTTGAATAGTATATATAGAAAGTAAGGATGTGCATTACAGGAAAAGCAAAATTTAACCTTGCCTAGGACCCTGATATTATCTGCTTTTTTAGAAAATATTATGTTTTCTTATGGAATTTGAGGAGAAAATAGCTTTAATTTAGCTGACCTTATTCAATCTCTAAGGGCTATTTTCAGAAACACTGAATTCCCAGCAAGAAAATATAATGTCTAATCAGAGGAATAGAGGAAGTAAGAATG
>JANHFL010002790.1:224755-236972 GCA_032468155.1 Oxyrhabdium leporinum | reverse complement strand
ATGTTTACTGAGAAGCCAAATGTTGGATATTTTTAAAACAGTCATTTTACTGAAATAATACATTTGAAATAATCTAATTAGTAAAGTTTTATTGTGAAATTGTGAATTTATTAACTACTACAGTGTTTAATGAGTCTGTAGATGCAATTAATTTACCGTGCTGCATCTGCTCTCTAGTTATCAAGCACTTCAATGTTTAAAAAAGAAAATAAAAACTAGTATATAAGATTACTAAATAAAAGCTGGATTTTTAAGGAAAAGTTATGCTAAGGAGGGATTTATGCTGCAACTCAGCAGCAGATAAATAGTTCAAATTAGTCAGTTTGATAGTTTCATACAAGAGTGGATGCCACAAGTGGTTAGGATGCTAGGTAGGAGGTTAGCAAGCCGAAGTAGGAGACCCGAGAGCAGCCGAGGGGTGGGGTTGTGCTCTGTTTTTTACTCTACCTCCTGCTGGGGATATGAAAGGAGCCCCCAACTGGGCATCCCCAGGGCAATAGTGGCTAATCCTTTCACCTGGATGTGCCTTGGAGCTTCTGACTCAAGTGCAAAAAATATATAAAGCTTCATGGAATAATTTAGTTTGGTCAAGTATCTATTCAGCTGATAATATTTAAAATGGTGAATAGAAGATATTTGCATCTTTGACATTTTAATTCATCTATGCCCCCCCCACCCCATGGATAATGTTCCACTGATTGACCAGCATGACAATCCCAGTAAAGTAGGGGGTCCCCAAAGTGATCAATATTGACTTCCAATGGTCAATGTGATTATTCAAAGTCATTATTACTCATAGTACTATTACTTAAAGTAGCATGGGGTTCAATGAACAATGTGGAACTTCATCAAGGGGTCAATGAGCTGAAAAGTGTGGGAATCTCTTAGCATATTTAATGGCCTCTTAATAAATTAATTCTGGGTTATGGGTTCATGTCTAAGAGGTTTGAGCTTGTGGCTATTATCTTTATAAACTCAAACTCTGACCAGATGGAAGTATTTATTTTCCAGCTGCCACTTGGTGTCCAAGAGAAGCAGTCTATTGTAGTGGACTGAATGTAGTGCTAAGGTAAGACAGAAGCCCAGCCCGGAGTCTAAATTAATCCATTCACTATTCTCTCAGCCCAGCCTATTTTTCAGGGCTGTAATCCTTCTGAAATCTTCAGATGAATAAAAGTTTAATGAATAAATGAAATAGTGGAAGGCCTTGGATGATAAGTAAGGAGTAATATCTTAAATATTTGACTGACTTTTCAAAAGTGGACATAAAACAGTAAGTAGACAAATTTATGAGATCAGTTCTTTTGAAGTAGTTAGAAGCGAAACTGCACAAATAGCAAAAATATCTCCTGGAGAATCTTCTTAAAATAATTCCAATATCAATAAGATTTTCCCCAGGTTTTTGCTTTAAATTTCATGTGGGAAATTCTGCTTTTGTACAGACTTAATGTACAGAAAACCTCTTGGTTTCGATATACATCAGTTTTGTTTTCTATTTGAATAGCAATGTATATTTCTGTGATTTACACTATTTCTCAGCCTAGTATCCTCTACGTATATCTGTGAATAGTTACCCAGTAAGAATACTCTAAATTCATACTTGGAAAGCCTTAGAATGGGGAAGGTTGAGTTAAATATTTCCTACTTCTGCTAAGGGGATCTATAAATATTCTGATTTATCAGTAGGACAAAGGGATTCATGAAATTCAGTAATTAATCAGAAAGTTTCTGATAAATAGCATTTTTTCTGATTAATATCGAATATTTCTGATTAATATGGAAAGATGTGATATATCAAACTTCAATTCATATATATTAATTAAAAGAAATATGTCTTCATCACTGCTATCTGACTTATTTGCTTTTTCTTCCTAGGACAAAAATGAGAGACAGACTCTTGGAGTTTTATGAATTATCTAGGCTGTACAGCCAACATACTGGAGATGCCGAGGATGGCTTCCAAAGACCTCATGAAATGCTTCTTTTTGAAACTGATCATGCCATAGCAAATCTTTACAAAAACATTCACGATGTTCGAACAAACAATCACCGTCTGAAAGAAGATGTGAGACGCTTGGGCAAACAAAACAGTCGCTTCCTGACATCAATGCGTCGTTTCAGTAGCATAAAGCGAGACACAAACACCATAGCAAAGGACATTAAGGCCCGTGGGGAAGAGATCCACAGAAAACTTCAGGTTCTGAGAGATCTGAGTGAAGATGCAGAAACAAAATATGGTGAAAATGCAGTTGTAACCCGTGTGTGCAAGGACCATTATGTCGATCTCATGCATGCTTTTCAGGAAGCCATGTTTAATTACAATGAAACTGAGATGAAAGAGCGAGACAATTGCAAAATTAGGATTCAGCGGCAGCTGGAAATCATGGGCAAAGAAGTGTCTGGAAACCAGATAGAGGACATAATTGAGCAAGGCCGATGGGATGTATTCTCTGAGAACTTGCTGTCTGACACAAAAGGAGCTCGCTCTGCCTTGAATGAGATAGAAACCCGGCACAAAGAGCTGATGAAGCTTGAATCTCGAATCAAAGAGGTCCATGAACTTTTCCTACAGGTGGCATTGCTGGTGGAAGAGCAGGCTGACACCTTTGATGTCATTGTGTTTAACATGCAGAATGTCCAAGAATATGTTGGGGAAGCTAAAGACGAAGTGAGGAAAGCACTTGAATACCGGAGAAAACATCCATGCCGAACAATCCTTTGCTGCTGTTTATCATGCATTAAAGGCTAACTGCCCTCTTGAAGCCACTTGATCGGCGTTATGGGAATGCTTATAATTTGTGCTCATCTCTTTATGGTTATTGTATTTGTTATTAATTATATATGTGTATGTTTCTCATGAAAACCAAAGGATAGTAGCAGTATGATACATATCAAAGTTGGGAACCTGTGACTCCGTAGATGTTGTTGTACTACATCATATCTGATAATTAGCTATGCTGGTGGTTTGAAATTGGAGTCTGGAAACATCTAAAGGGCCACAGATTCCTGCCCCATTCATATATTTCAACTTATGTAATAAGAAACATGATTACCAACTCCCACATTGCTACCAAAATGAAAAGCATACCAGAACCTATGTAAAACCACGGGAAATTTTGATGAGGTGGGTAATAAATTATTCCCAAATAAATACATCCTATGGATTTTTAAGGAAGCAATTGCAATTGCCAGTTTTTTTTTCTTGGAGAAAATAAATATGGAAGAAATTATGAACCCTAATTATAAATTATAGATAAACTGTATTACATGGATAATGCAGTTTAGACATCTGGTAGTCACAGTTGAGTTTAGAGTTTTGATAAAAGATTTCCTATAAGGTAAATAGCATACATTTCTAAAATGCATTGTTATAAAATTAAATGAGAAAAAAATATTTATTCTAATTATTATATAAAGAAAGTTCTTGCTTTCTACCCCATAGTTTAGATTGTCAGAGAGAAACTTGTTGATAATGGAACCAAAGTAATAGCTGAACAGTCCCCAGAATTTGAAAATGAGGTTTTCATTTACACACTATGTCAAAGTTAGATTGGAGCAATTATCTCTGGAGCTAATAGCAGTCTGGAAGTTTTACAGGAATGAGAAATAGAGGGGAATCAGAAATCAGACATTGTGAAATTGTTTGACTGTTTCTTGTGCTGGCATGCAAAATGTGCAGCCTAGGGACTGCCTGAAACCTTTTAGCAACCCTTTTGTGGCCTCTACAGATCCCTAAAGGAGATGGGATTTGACTCATTCTTTAGCCTTTGTCTGAATTTTAGCAAACTGTGTCTGAAGAAGCAAAAGGGATGTTTTCATCTATATATTGGCTAGGGTGTAGGGGAGATTAGAAAAGCTACATGAACCCATTAAGCCAAAAGGAAACATCCAAAGCAATAGATCTTCCATGCTTAAGATTTGTTTTAGTCACGCTAGTTTTGTTTTAGTCACACTGTTTTTTGAGGATAATCAGAGCAGAAAAAGCTGAAACCAAGAACCTCCTTCATTTAATTGTTTGAAAGACCAGCTTCAAAAAAATAATAATAATAGGATTCAGTTCATAAGTCTGAGACTTGTGTGCAAAATTCATGTTTTCGGTGTATTATGTTTCTTCAGACAAATGTAAATAAGAAATGTAAATTTGGTTGCAGTATTTTGTAAGTTTATGATAATTAAATCAATAATTAAAATATTTTTCCAAAAATGTATAGGTTTTTTATTTACATGCTTGCTCCTTCTTTTTTAAATGAATAATCACCGTTTTTAAACAATGGATTTTTCAAAGAGTTCTGTTACTGAAATTTATGCTTTTTGCTTAAACAGTGGAACAAAACATTAGAAATGAGAGTCTTCCTCTCTCTTACATATGAGAAAATCAGATTCAGAGCAAAATATTTGTTATCATTATGATCATTACTCTCAACCTAAACTACAAATCTTTAGGTTATCAATATTCTATGAAGTCTCTAGAAGAATAGTGGGATAGGCATCTGCGGATCCAATTTGTTTTTTAACTGGAACACTAAGATCCATTAACCAATAAATAATGACTTTTAAGGAAATGCAGTAATACACAATTTAAGTGGACAGATTGTGGGGGCTACATAGCTGCTGATTAAGTAATGAGTCAGAAATTCTTGCTGATCTGTGTAAATCCTCCAGATACCTCTTAGTTGTCCACATTATAGAGCACAGGATCTTATTAACATATCTTGCTAAATTGTTTGTTTGGTTTTGACTTTGCATATTATATCAACAGAACCATTTGTGATTCCTTCCTTAGACCATGGTTAAGCCATCACTCCATGTAATGTGTGTGCTCACACTGAGATGAATTTATGCAGTGTGAACACACACATAAACAACAACAATAATAGCAATAACAAAACCACCTCACTAGCTCTCCAGTCCCCTGGATTCTCTAGCCTGGCTGGTATAACCAAGTCTTAAGAGGCTTTTGGGAGCTCAGAAGTGATGGAACCAGTCTCATCTCCCCAGCAGTCTGCAGCTCTTCAATTATGCTTAAAGCCCAGACATGATTTATCTAGCAGTGACCATAATTGGTTAGCAGAAACAACATGTGAAGCTAGAGGCATACAGGTTACACAAATACAACCACTGTCATTTTCAAAGAAGGATTCACACCATAGTAAGTCAAAAATCATACTCATGGTTTATTAGAGAAAGAGAAATCATTAGAACTAAGCATATGTTTAGTATTATGCACTAATCCAATCAACATTTGTATATAATCCAGTGTGTCTTTCATACAATGGTACTGTAGAGGGGTAAAAAGCCAATAGTGGTCATAGTGGCATAATCAAAACTCCTGCTTATTTTGTAGGCATGTGGGTGTTGCACAAATACACAAACAAGTGTGGCTTTGATCTTGATTTTTTGACTCCCCCTCACACTAATTCTACTGTTCTTGTCTACAGTATGCTGTCATCTATTGTGTCTCCATTCTAAGCATTCTTAGCTGATTCTGTACAAATCTGCTTGGTAACCTGCAATAGTTTTGTATCACCTTAGTAAAAAAATGACATAATAAACACTACTTTGTTTTCCTGGACTCTATCCATAAAACCTGAAGGCCAAACACAATTCTGTCACTTTTCCTTAAGGAAGCACTAGATCTAATTTATCTGTCAAATATATCAATCTGTGTCATTCTCAAATGGATTACTGTAACAGAAAATTACCACAGCTCTATTAACCTTTACAAAGTCAACCTATACAATGCAGACCATAGAGTGTCACAACAAAAAGGACCTGCATTTTAAGAAATCCTTAGCAATTGGGAAATAACTTGAAACGACTTGTGTGATTGCCCAAGTCTGTTTCTTTTTCATCACTTTCTTACTGAAATAATTCCCAGTTTGAATAAAAACATGACTAATGGATTCATATAAGTATGTTACATTTGTATCTCATTGTTCTTGTAGCTTAGGGCTGAAAAACATGGGGCCCTATAGCCACATTCAATCTTCAACTTAATTTCATAATTTTAATGTATACATTATACTTTAATATAGCCAACATCATGGATCCCTCTTATAACTGTTAGTTAATTCTGTCTTAAACTTTATTTTGTTTATCATTTGTACTAGTCTATGACAACAATAAACTGAATTGATTGATTGACTGAATTGATTTAATTTCATGTGGACCAACATCATTTCCAAAGTTCTTTCAACTGATTATGTTTGACCTTTAGAAACGTTATCTGATAGCCTGTTGAATGTAGAAGGGGGGGAAAAAGGGAAAAGAGGTATCAAAGATCAAAAGAAGATGTTAGAAAAAAAAGTAAATAAGTGAATCATCTTTGGCTTTGATTTTCTGATTTCTGCAGAAAGCATGTGATGTAATTCCTAGCATATTGCCCATGCCGCCATGTTGCCTTTAACAGATTTTTAAAAAGTTTGCCTAATCTATCTCTCCTTTAAGAACTCATAATATACATGATTTCCTTCCCACTTCCTATTGATAATCTGTTAGGGAGGTTAGGTTGGGTGATAATGAATGAGGATCCCTATCTAGTCAGCCCCATTGTCTAGTGCAGGGTTTCTCAATCTTGGCAATTTTACGATGCATGGACTTCAACTCCCAGCATTCCCCAGCAGGCTAGCTGGAAGTCCACACATCTTAAATTTGTCAGGGTTGAGAAACTCTAGTCTAGTAGAAATGTGAAATCATTAAGATTTCTAAAATGTAATTTATATATGCTACACAATCAAATGAATTGTTGACATTCTCATTTTTTAAATGTAGCAATAACTGCAAAAATGCAATTTGTATGCATTTTTTAAAATTTCAGTGAGCAGCTGCAGGAAATTGGGGTATGCGTGTGACAGGGGAGAGCTTAATCTCCCTCTCTCTCTCTCTGGTAGAAAATTCCCTGTGGGGATATTTTATCCTGCCTGCTTTTTACATTGGAAATTAAACCTCAGGAAGTGGCCTTTCAGGACTCTAACTATAGATCTGTTGCTTTTTGTCATTTTTTAAAAATGCACATAATAAGCAGTCATGTTCATTTGACTTGGACTCTTGTCACTTCAACCAAAAAGTGTTAAAACTGAGGTAAATTTAATTCTGAAGTGTCACATTACCATACAAAGTAGCAAAAAACCATCTGTTGATATTTAAACTCTTTGAGGTTTTTAGGGCCATTTCCTAACTGCCGAGTCACAAGTTATGTTACATAATTGGGGGAAGGGAGAGCGGACTGCAGAATTAGAATAGCAATCATCACATCAGATATAGAAGCAAAAGCTGGAATTGGTTTTGTTTTCTTGCTTACAAATTGGAAAGTTTTACTCACCTCCATATATTTTATTTGTGTTTGTATCAGTATTTCCATTAGATTATGCTCTACTTATTTTTAGATATATTTGCTTCTCACTTATTTGTAGTTCTGTTCTTTCACTTTAAGCATCTGGTTGGTTACTGTAAGAAACCAAATGTGATTCAATAGGACTATTCTTATGATAGTTCAAAGTAGTTAATAACGAACAAGGTAATCCCTAAGAAAACACAATGAAACTAGAGGCAATAATTTCATACAAATTATTGATGAATAATTTGACAATGAAAATTATTTCATTGTCCAGCAATACAGTATAGGAGAATATTGGAGGAAGATAATCCTATTAGTGACACCAGCAAAGCCATCATTTCGTATTGCGTAGAAGAAAACAATGGTAAACTACTTCTATTTTACCAAGAAAACCAAGAATGGACACTATAAAAATTGAGTTGGGTGGCCAATAAATTTAAATAAATAAATGAAATTACCGATTGTGCCAGGTGATGGGCCTGTCAGGTCAAATGACAAAATAGATGCTACTAGAAGGGGATCTTTTAGAATACTAATACTATAGTATCTATGACTACTTCCAGACATTTGGTTGCTAATGTTGCCATGCAGAGAAAAAAAACCAAGGTTGCAAAGAAAGAACTAAAGGGCAAACGTGGGACATAAGAAGTATAAACATGGAAAGTTCAACTCAGAGATAAAATGTATTGTATATTGAGATACTAGGCATCAATAAACTGAATCAGACTGAAATTGGATACTACTCATTACAGGAAAAAGAAAGAAAGAACATCATTGTTTTCATAGCAAAGACACTACTTAGACATAATGCAGTCTGTGACTGAATAATATTAATCAGACTTCACAGACAACCCTTGGAAAATATAGTCAGATGGCCTAACATGTCTCTAAGATCAGAACTACAGGTATGAAACAAATAAAACACCGAAGACACAGGATAAAAAGAATATTAGTGCTTCTGAATTTTGGTGTTGAAAAAGATTCTTGAGAGTATCATGTATAACCCAAGAAAATAAATTAATAGAGCATAGAAGAAATTGATATAGAGTTCTCATCTGAGGCATAAACGAATGCGTTCAAACTATATTTTGGACAGGCAAAAACCAAGCTCCCTTGAGAAGTCCATAATGCTAAGAAAGGTGGAAGATTAGGGAAGAGGATGAATAACAATACAGAAATGGACTCAATTATAGCAATAACTGGTGCACCATTGGAAGATATAAAAGGCCAAATTGAGGACAGGTCATTCTGGAGAAAGTGGTTGTTAAGAATCTCTTATTGTTTTTCTACTTCTCTTCTGGGTGTTTCTCCCCGTATAATACAGGCAGTCCTTGACTTACAACAGTTCGTTTAGTGACTGTTCAATGTTACAATGGCATTGAAAAAAGTAACTTATGACCATTTTTCACACTTACGATCATTGCAGTATCCCCATGGTCATGTGATCAAAATTCAGACCCTTACAACTGACTCATACTTATGACGGTTGCAATGGGCTGAGGTCATATAATCAGCTTTTACGACCTGACAAGTAGGCAGTGGAAAGCTAGAATCACTTAACAACCATGTTACTAACTTAAGAACTGCAGTGATTCGCTTAACAACTATAGCAAGAAAGGTCATAAAATGGGACAAACTCATTTAACAACTGTGTCATTTAACATTAGAAATGTAGGGGTCAGTTGTGATCATAAATCGAGGACTACCTGGATTTCTTAAGAAGAAAAAGAGAAAACAGTTAAACAACACTTTTTTTAACTAATAGATTTAAGAGTTCAGGAAACATACAACTTGATTAATGTTTGCATGTACTGTAAAATACTTAATTCACACACAAAACTTCCCCAACAGACTTTTTAAAAACAATATTTATGTCAGAAACTTGAGCAAGAATTGTAAAAACAGAAGTCAGGCTTGAAATTTTAAGCTTATATCAGTAAATATAAATATAGAAGAAATATGGGAGAGCTTAACCAATATTTGCAAAATACATTTGGGCAATCCTCAACAGGAACAATTCAGTTTACTTCTACACAATTCATTACTGAGTTTGAATTCTTTCTCGAGTTACTTGCTTCCTTTTTTGTTCACACCTTTACTTATTCATTTATTTTGACACTAGTAATTCTGTAAACTAGCTCTGTAAACTATTCTGTAAACTAGCTATATTTAATTTTTTGGGTAAACTAGCTATATCTCATTTTTTCACATAAGTTATTCTGTAAACAAGCAGTAAAGTTTTGCACAAAAGCTTGGCACTATCTTAATTCTAAAGTACAAATACACAGACTGAAGAAGAAGGAATGCAAAGAGCTATTTCATTCAGCAGGTTAGCATATCCAGCTTTTCTTTCCCCAAGGAACTAGATTCATGCCTCCATTATATTAGAAACCAATTCTGAAAGGTCCCTCACTTTCAAAAGCAACTGCGTAGCAGACATCAAAAGGGACCTGATGGGAGACAAGCCAAGAGGTTTTGATGAACTATCCCCATAGTCCATATCTCCTCTCCCTTCCTTTCAAGTAAGGGAACTAGAGGTAGTCCTCAACTCAGAGCCCAATTTTCCCTTGTTACTAAGTGTTAAGCGACTTGTGCCCCATTTTACAACCTTTTTTTGCCAGGGTTGTTAAATGAATCACTGTAGTGAAGTGAATCAAGTGGTCATTAAGTGAATCTAGCTTCCCCCATTGACTTGGCTTGTCAGAAGCCAGCTGAGGTTAGAAATGGTGATTAAGTGATCCTGGGACGGTGCACCTATCATAAATACATGCAGTTGCCAAGTGCTGGAAATTTGATCACAAGACATTGGGAAATGTGCTACAGTTGTGTGAAAAAACTGGTCATGTCACTTTTTTTCAGTGCATTTTGAACTGTCACTAATGGAATGGTTGTAAGTTGAGGATGACTACCTGTACAGTACAGTCTCTAATATATTATCAAACAGGTGGGAGAAGAATAAACACCTCCTCAGGTAAGACTCATGAAAGCAAGGTGGACTAGATTAGGTTCAGGAAAAGACGTTTTCCAGAAGTCAGCAAAGCTTCACAGATTCTCTTATGCCACCTTGGGATGTGTTTGGTCTCACTGGTCTCAACGCAGCCAGGCACGGTTTCATTCAAACCATCACTAAACCAACTTTAGTTAGCTTGCTCTGCTGTGCCCAAGCCAGCCAGGGGTGGCAGAGTCTTCTAAAACAAACCTGGGCTTTACACAATGTGTGAACCCAAACATTTAACTACGTCACTGGCTATGTAAGGGAGCCCAACCTCCCTTCAGTGGCAGAACACGGTTGTGCGACTTTCTGGCAACGAAGAAAGGTTATAGCTTTTTAAAAAGCTGCTTTCGCGAACTCTGCTAAAGATTTCGCCCTTGCTTGAGAAGGTACTTGAAAGAGATTACTTCCGACCGCTCGCGTGCCTTTTTATTCTCTTGAAATCCGGGTTGTACTTTCCGCTCTTTCTGCGCCCTCCCGCGCGCCGTGTAAAGAACTCTTAGAGCGGGCGGAGGGAGAAAAGACGGAAGAAGCCGCCGAGCGCGGTTAAATCTCTCCCCTCGCCCGTAAATTGGACTCAAAAGGGGCCCGCCGTACCTTAGCAGGAACAAGAGAAAAAAGACGAGGCGGTGACCCAGCAGCTGGCTCTATGTAAGAGTGCCTGCTGGTGGGGCTTACAACCGTACCAGGATGGCCGAGTGGTTAAGGCGTTGGACTTAAGATCCAATGGACGCATGTCCGCGTGGGTTCGAACCCCACTCCTGGTAGTTGGCTTTTTTTTCTGCCCAGCTCCTCTTAAATTAAAGAGGAAACGGAGAAAGTCCGCAGAAGACATCAGGTGAGGCGTCTGCCTTTGAACGGACGCCCGGCAGGACGTAGCCACCATTTCAGCGAGTCCTCCTCCTCCTCCTCCCGCTGGGTGCCGCTTCTCTGCAAAGATATTCGAAAGCAAAGCCAGGCTGGGTTGCACGAAAACGAGATCGCGTCATTTTCACGCGGCTCGATGTAAAACATCGTGAACGAAGCCGCTTCCCCCTCCCCCCCCCTCTTCGTGGCGAAGCTCAAAGCGAAGCGTGGCGCAGAGAGGTTCAGAAACAACCTTCTTTAAAGCGTCAATAAATATTGTGTAATTTGAAGAGGTTTTGATCCGGGAGCAGAGCGTGGCCAAGTTTATTTCGGTGGTCTTCAATTGTGTTGGACTACAACTACCATCATCTCTGGCCAGCCCAACTACCCATAATTTAATTTCACCTGGAGAGCATCGGAACAGAGCCGAACTATTTTCTCACAGAATCTCGAGAAAGATAACTGCAAGCAGTTTGATTTTCATCAAACAAATAATAGGATTTCTTTTGAGGGGGCGGGGGGGCATTCCTATATCCCTCCCTTTCCCTCTTCCCTATCAATAAAGGAGAACATTTGTAGCTCGAAACGAGGGGCCCTTGGTGCTTTCTGAGCTTGCTTTGTTGTCTTGCAGACGTTTCATTACCCAAACTAGGTAACATCATCAGTGTTTAGGAGATGTCCCACATCAAAGAGGCTGACACATTTCTAACAAAGGCCTCTTACCTCAGAAGTTTTTATGTTGGAAACACTTTACTTTGAACTCCTGGTTGACCTTGGCAGAAAATAGCCACGGCGGAATCTGATTGTGTTCAGTTCATTACATTGTGTTATATTGTACACGTATACGCTATATCATATGTTATTTTGTAAATACATTGATAAAATGTACCATAATTATGTGACGCATAATTAAATTCCGGTTCTCATTTGCTTAGGACTACCTACTGTCTTTGTATCCTCACTTTCCCAATCTTTCCAGCAAGGAATGAGAAGGATGGAGGACTGAGATATAATGGGAGTGATTTGGGGGGGGGGGGGGGGGG
>JANHFL010002790.1:211981-224655 GCA_032468155.1 Oxyrhabdium leporinum | reverse complement strand
CCGCCCCCCCCCCCCGGCTTAGCAATTATAAGCAAACAAACATTCTCTCTGTAATATAGACACCAAAAAGAAAAATCAATTTATTAATTACGTTACTGCACATTAGGATCTATGAAAAAAAGTGAAATTTTATATAACAGGACTACGATTACCTTTAGAACAGGTTATTTAAGAGATTTCAATGGGTCCATGGAAGGAAAAACTTGTACCAATCGTTAGTTGAAATTTACTTTGCCTTGTTGATTTAATGCATTAATAAAGACACCCATCTCTCTTTCTCTCACACACATCATATTTCCACATTGTGAAAACGGTGTTTGAGTATAATATATTTCCTTTGTAATGCAATTTTTATATATTTTATTTTATACATTTAAATGTATTTTTCTGAGAAGGGATCTGTAGTTTTTGCCAGACTCTCAAAGGCGTCCATGGCATGGATTGATGGATTTTATTGTGATTTTATTGTCTTTCTACATTATCTGGAGTTTAGGAAAAGACCATATCAAAAAGTAATAAATAAATAATGTCTTGGCCTGGCTCTCATGATAAGGTCTTGATACAATACGCAGTCTGCAATTAAAATGATACATCAGGGAAGTATCCAAACAGTAAAAATGCAGTCCAGAAATATCAATGTGATGATACATTAGTGATGATCCATCAATTATCTAATCAATTATATGGTGAAAAGGCTGAAGCCCGTCATGGAGTCTTAATTATGAATAGCAAAAGGCACAGCATGAGACAAATCCAACAGCTGGCATTTAATAAGGAAGGAGATTCATTCTTAACTGAGTTGCAATTTAATCACCTTTATTTATATTTCTCCCTATGGGTGAGGATTAGTCTGACATTTCAACTGGGCTGTGGCTAAACCATAATGAGCCATTTTGTATATTAATTCCTGCAATAATGCATGTTATTGTTTAGGAGGATGTAAATGTTTTATGTTAATACTTCTGCTGTAGGCCAACGTATGTCAGCATGGCTCTGCTAGTGTTCTTTCTTTGGGAGAAGACACTGCATTTATTTATTTATTTATTTATTTACTTACTTATTTATTTATGTATTTATGTATTTATTTATTTATTTATTTGAGCAGTGTTTGTCAACTTCAGCACTGGGTGGATTTCAATTCCCAGAATTCTCCACGTAGTGTACTACTGAGGAATTCTGGGGATCGAAGTCTACACACAGTGTGGACATTCTCTAAATACTAATTTAGCAAGTGAGCTAGATAAAAACAAATTGTCTTAAAAAGGAATATTTGGGCAAGTATACTTTATGCATAGTATAAACATAACTACACATTTAACAAGATACATGATTTGGCTCCTTTCTTCTCAAAGATATGCTGAGAACAGAGCTGTCTGTCCCATTTAGTACCATTTACTATAAACGTTTGTCAGTTTTAGAAACAGATTCAACATTCAGATAGTATTCGTTCCAGAGTGAAATGTATGGTTTCAGCAAATAAAGAAAAAAAATCTATTTAGAAGAGTGACCCCTAGTGGCTCTTTGTAGTTATGAAAACTTCACAAATGCTTTGGGAATCAAGGATTTGCGATTTGGGCGAAATGTCCATGAACTAACCAGGATGATATAAAAGTTTATATCGGTACATACATTGAAGTGCTCCAGAATTGTTCATCACAATAGTATAGTACAAAAAGCAAGTTTTTGTTTGGAAGGAGAAACAGAAGAGTTTGAAATGTACAACAAACTTATTCATTTCGCTTGAAACGTTTTGAAACCCACTGCAATTTTCTTTACAGGTAGTCCTCGATTTACAATCACAATTGAGCCCCAAATTTCTGTTGCTAAGGGAGAATTTGTTAAGTGAGTTTTGCCCCATTTTATGACTTTTTTGCCACAGTTGTTAAGCGAATCATTGCCCTTGTTAAATTAATAACACAGCTTCCCCACAGACTTTGCTTGTCGGAAGGTTGCACAAAGTTATCACATGACCCTGGGACGCTGCAACTGTCATAAATGTGAATCAGTTGCACAGCATCTGAATTCTGATCAAATGACCTTGGGGAAGCTGTAACAGTGGTAAGTGTAAAAAACAGTTGTAAGTCACCTTTTCAGTGATGTCTATGAAGATGCTCAGGCATCCAGGTCAAGGTTGTCTCAAAGGGGCTTTTTTTGGGGACTTCCCCACCATCCAATCAGAGCTGAAGAAGCTTCTTGGATAAGAAGCAAAAGGTTTTCAAAGAAAAACCAGAAAGTCCAGTCGCCTTTTGAAAAAAAAAACCCACGCCTTGGTTTTTCAGTGATGTCATAACTTTAAAAGATCACTAAGCAAACTGTTTTAAGTCGAGGACAACCTGTATAGGTGTCATTCACATTCCAGTGAGGCTTGGCTTTCCTTTCCAGAGACACAGCTTTATTTTGCCAGATTCTACCTTAATTAGAACGAGGCTTCTCCCACCTCACAGCTTTCAGGAGATTGCTAAAGTGTCCCTCTGGCCAGTTTTTATTTATTCTGTGTTCAGATCCAACCTTAAACTACCAAAATGAGGTCACCTTTTTGGCTTTATCATTGGCCAGAAACAAATCACTTTCAGTGGATACTACTGTAGTAATCCACAGACCAACAAGTAGGACAGACTCTGTGTCTCTCCACATTTACACAGTGTGTTATTATCCTCCAGCAACCTCCACTGAGGCACTCCCATCCTCAACAGTGTCCTTCAAGTAACACAGGGGCGATCAGATCCCTCAGCCATGTCAGTTATAAAGGCAGATGGATTGCCAAAGCACCCGAATTTTGTTCACATGACTGTGGGGGGCACTGCAGCAATTTTACTTTGGCTAAAATGTGCAAATTCATTCAGTGCCATCATAATTTCATACGGTCACTTGAAAGAACTGTCACAAGTTGAGGATTACTTGTATCTATTTTGTTGGAAGATGTTGTATGGGTGGTCTGTTTCCTTTTGCTGATATTCTGGGTTGCTGAAATGCATATACATTCTTCTGAAAAATGTTCTTACACAGCTCCTATTGTGGGAGATTGCTTACCACTTTGGTAGTGAAGCACTTGGTTAGTGTGGGGTTGGGTTTTTTTTTGATAGATTTGTGTTTCTGATTTGCCATCATCTCCTTTGCTGATAAGGATATCCAGAAAGGGTAACATGTTATTGTTTTCTTTCTTTCTTTGTGAATTGTGGTGCTTTGAAGCTGTTGTTGATGCAGGTGGTCCTCTGCTTATAACCATTGGTTTAATGACTGTTTGAAGTTGAAAAAAGTGACTTATGACCATTTTTCACATTACGACTTTTGCAGCATTCCCACGGCCATGTGATCAACATTTGGTTGCTTGGCAACTGGCATATATTTATGACAGTTGCATTATCCCAGGGTCATATGTTCACCATTGGAAACCTTCCCAGCTGGCTTCTGACAAGTCACGTCAACAGGAGAAGCCGGTTTCACTTAATGACTGCATGATTCACTTAACAAGGTCATTTGCTTAATAACAGTGGCAAAAAAATTGTAAAATGAGGCACAAGTCACTTAACAACTATCCCATTTTGGGCTTGATTGTGGTCATAAGTCGAGGACTACCTGTAGTCTCATGTATCTTCTCTAATTGCTTTTCTATTATGGTGAAGGCATCATCTACATACTGGGTCCATACTTTTGGTTATAGGTATGAGAGTGCTATAATTTCTAGGCACTGCACCATGGTCTTTGCTATGGAGAATGGTGATTCCATGGGCGTTCATCTCATTTGTTGATATATTTGTCCATCAAACTGAAAATAGTAAGACAGTGGTTGATGAGGTCCGTGATTCTTGGTATTTCAAATCTTGGTTTATTTGTCTAGGTCAGATGTGTTGTGCAGTATCCTGCATGGATTCTTTTACTAGTTCTTTATCTAAGGCTGTGAAGAGTTCTCATCTTCTTCTATTTTTTACAACTTTGATTTAATAGCGGTACTGTACTGGGGAGTTGTAATAGTATGCGTGAAAGACTTTGGGAGATGGGGGGAAAACATGCTGCCTAGGAAAGATCAGATAGTGGGGTGGAGGGCGCAGGGACTGAGCCTGCAGCTGCGTAACAAGCCGAAAAAGAAATCCAGAAAGGATCTCCTCTTCTCTAATGGCTGTGAAAAGAGATGGCGGGATATTTATATGGTATTTTCAAACTTGCAAGATTCTACAGGTAGTCCTCAACTGAAAAGGAGATGCCTATGTACATAATTATCTTTACCACACAAAGTGCCTTTTTCCTGTACGTCTACGGAGATTCTCAGCATCCAGGTCACGGTTGTCCCAAAGGTGCTTTTTTCAAGAGGCAACTGGACTTTCTGGTTTTGCTTTGAAGACGTTTTGCTTCTCATCCAAGAAGCTTCTTCAGCTCTGACTAGATGGTGGGGAATAGAAGGATTTATATTCCTTGCCGACAGCTGAAAAAGCTTCTTGGATGAGAAGCGAAACATCTTCAGAAAGAAACCGGAAAGTCCAGTTGCCTCTTGAAAAAGCACCTTTGGGACTTTTCCCTGGACGTTTGACTTCCCGAGCTTGCCTACAAGCCTTGGGATTTCTTAGTGGTCTCCCATCCAAGGACTAGTCAGGCCCACCTTTTCTTGGTTTTTAGTTCCCCAAAGTCATCATTAGGATGCTCTGTGTGTGTGTTTGTCTGTGTGTGTGTGACATCGACTTCGGACAAGCGGCAGCATCTTCGGCAGAGGGAAAGGCCCTTCGCCCCGGTGATTGACAAGGCGAGCGGTCACGTGGCTCCCGTCACGCCACCACCCTCCGCCGG
This sequence comes from Oxyrhabdium leporinum, assembly GCA_032468155.1. NCBI lineage: Eukaryota > Metazoa > Chordata > Lepidosauria > Squamata > Cyclocoridae > Oxyrhabdium > Oxyrhabdium leporinum. Next base: position 219,876 of record JANHFL010002790.1, on the reverse strand, counting down.
AGCGTAGGTCTGCTCTACCAGGGCGGGTGAGCGAGGGGATAAGAGCGCGGGCGCGCCGAAAGAAACTTTCCAGCGCAGCGGAAAGTTCGCCGAAAGTGTTCAGTGCCCGGAGTGCGGGCGGAGGTTCTTCGCCTCCGTCAGCTGCCACACGCCTCCCTTTCCCTTTGCAGCGGAGGCAGCGGAGGCCGAAGCCGAGATAACTTTTTTGCGGAATCCCTCCCCCCCCAATTCCCTGCCCAGCTCTACTCTCACCTAATAACAAAGGAGGAATCCCGGGGGAGGGCCGGGACGAGCCGAGCCGAGCTGAGGGACCGCCCCGTCGCCACCGCCCCCTTCCTCTAAAGTTGAGCTTGCCCGGCTGGTGAGAGAGACAGAGAGAGAGAGGCGCCTCCCTCCCCCCCCCTCCCTCCTTAGGACGAAGCAGCCGGTGGACGCGGAGGAGAGAAGCGGCCAAAGGGTTCGCGGGGCTGCAGCGAAAGACCAGCCGAGCGCGTCGGGCAAAAGTTGGCTTTGCTTTTAGCGACTCGTTTAATAAGCTGCTGCGGCGCCGGCGGCATTTGCTTGTCCAGGGGCGCTTTGGGTTTCTTTGGGAGGATTCGTGGGGAAATCTTTAGAAAAAGGGCAAAACCGCCACGGAGCGAACTTGAGGATCGATCGCCCGACGCGCACCAAAGTCTCTGCCTCCTTCCCCCTCCCGCAGGTAAGCTGGTGAATAATTGACGGCGAAGGAAAAAAAAATAGAAAAGCAAAGCGATTCCTCCAGGTGGAGGAGGGCTGGGAGGACAAAAGGGCACCCGAAGAATCCAGTTCTCTCTTCCCAACTTCTCTCCCGCCCCGAACTGTAATTGATTATCGGTTTGAGGACGGGGTGGGGGGGGGTGTGGAATACTACTATCCATTGAGTAATTGCTACGGGGGTGTCTTCGCTTTGGGTAAAGCCAGAGGTTGTAGCTGAGCTTATTTCGCTGTCATCTGAGAACTTTTGTGGAGAAGTTTTGCTCCACGTGGAAAATGGCACTTTTATGATGAATTTGGCTTACTTGGTCGGTTCCAGCGCTCCTTTAAGAGCTTTTTCGACTCTTGATTGTTTGGAATTTCTCCCCCCCCCCCTCCTCATCCTGGCTTCCTTATAGCAAATGAAAGAGGTGAGATCTTTACGTTGCTATCTTTGAGAAGGAGCTTTTGGATGCAACATAACTCTTCAAAAGGCCCTCTTCCCTTTGGCATAAACTTTAGTGATCTGACTTTGTGCTGTTACATGTTTTATTTAGAATGATCTAGGAAACGCTTCCATTTGAGCACATTTTGTGGGATTTATTACCTACCCATAGTGTTGGTGAATGTTGGAGACCGAGCTACCAAATGCAACCTGTAAAACTCCTGGCAGCCGCTAGTCAGCATTAAATAATCTCTTTGCTGCCACCAAGTGATGCCCAGATTTTGGTAGCCTTTTTAAAAACACAAATAGCTTTCATTGGGTTGTGTTTTATGCTAGATAAAGTTAGTTGCCTTCAAGTCAATTTTAACTCCTGCTGACTTTATGGATATCTTCAAAAGGTTTTTGGTTTTTTTTCTTGGAGATGGGCAGAACTGACCTCTATTAACCTCTTGATACATAGTACATTTCTGCAAATTGATTTCTTGTCCCACTCACTTTTAGATTTCTTGGCATGTCAAAACTACTCTGAAATATTTATCAGGTCTCACAATAAACAGCATTTGCATGCATTTTGGGGGAAGGGATAGGTAACAGTCCTGAGACTTAACCTTAGCTATGTCATTGGTACTTCCTGAATTGCTTAATATATGAGGAAATACCACTGGAAGTGCCGCTTCTGTTTGTGATAAGGTGTACTGCAGCCTTCCCCAAGATTTCTCCAGAATTTCCTTCAGATTTCTTTGACTTCAATTCCCAGAATTCCAAAATTCTGGAGCGCACCAGATTGGGGAAGGCTACTGTAAAGTGAGTGGAGAAGACAGCTGTTACTTTCACTTGAAGCTGAAAGTAATTGCAATCCTCTTTATCATCCATCTTAGTCCGCCTCCTTCCTGATGCATATCTGGAGGGTTTTTTTGGGATAGTCACTGGTTATTTTAAGGAAGAATAGCATGACCTAATCTCTGTTGGTGTTTTCTAATTTAAAATCCTTGCAAGTTCTGCTTGCAAGTAAGCTGGAACTTGAGTAGGCATTAACTTGCTTGCTGAAGTGGGAAGGCAAAATAATAATTTGAGTTTGAGCTTGGCTCTGTTGCTAATTTTAAGGGGGTGGGGGGCTTTAAAATACTTTCTGGAAGAAAGTCATAGTGATACATTTAAATGAGCAACTGGAGTATCCATTACATACTGTATGCTTGTAGAAGAGTGTGTGCATGCACAGGTTGCTTGCAGAACTGAAAGGGCTGAAAGGTAAATTGGATGGAAACCAAATTCTGTGCTATGTGCAAAATCTGATTTGGATAGTTCTCCTTGGTAACAAATGATCATGAGCTGAATAAAATTCTAAGTAAAATTTCCTTATCTTAAACATTATTTCCATATCTTATTATTTGATCTGTTTCCTGTTTCCCATTGTAGTTGTGTACTTATATTAGTAGAGATCTCCTGATTCATGTTTTTATTCCTAGTATAACTTAAGTTACTCCCAGAAATTCTCCACTCTATTCCCAGCCCCACTGAACTTTGCAAGGTGTAGTTGTATAAACATGTGGTGTAGAATCGATTCTGAGCCCTTGAAGAAGGGCGCAGAAAAGTATTAATCATGTATTGTGCCTATTTTATAGAGTTTAAATGAACAAATGTGGGGTTGATAACTAGCGTTTAGTTAACTAATATTCCACAATGTAATCTTGCAGGAGTTATCCAAACTCCTCCAGACAGACTTTGGGGTAGAGAGTAAAGTGCTTTCTTTGCAACATTTTGTTAGTAAGGAATCAAACCTGCCACTCTAGACAGTTTTCTGGTATATAGAAGTACAGTGCTAGTGATAAGAAAAATATAAGGTTGCAGGTTTGTCTATACATTTATAGAAGTATCCACCGGACTCCATTCAGAGAAATAATTGTGTACAATTACACTCCATATGTTGTATTAGAATGTATATGGAATACAGTAAATGCAGTATATAGGTTTCAAAATAAGTATATTTATATTTTTTGCATGTGTGTTTACATTTCAGATATTAATTTCATAACAGCCAAGAGTGTGAGTTCAGCATGCAGAGATTTTAAATAATTCTATATCGTGATTTTGAACTGGGAGAAAAAAGGATGGCCAAAGTTTTGGATATTGATAAAGGATCTGAGGGAGGTAACAATGAATTTAGCAACATCATTAAATCCAGATCTGGTAAGTTTCACTTGCAAGTATTTTTTTTTCTAGGAACATTCCACTGTAAAAACAAAGGAAGTGCTATTTATTTGACTGGAATTGAAGGGCCAGAATGCATGTTATGTACAAGTGCATGATGATGTCCCTTTAAACAGGAAAAACTTGTTTAAGAAGGGTGTGATTCGGAACAGAGGAGCAGAATTGCAGGGCAGGGCCTTTTAACTCTTTTTTTGTCCTCTGTCTTTTTGCCATTATCCTCATTTCTGCTGCTCTTTTTCACTCCCTTTCAAACAGTGTCCCATATTTGCAATAGAAGTATGTGTATTATACAGTGCTTTGAGATAAATTTCAGTGCTTCAACTGACTCTTCCAACCTGTGGTTTTAACAACCAAAGAAGGGACTGGTACTTTGTAATGTGGAGTTTGTCCTTCTCTTGTTCCTTTCTGATTCATCTGCTTGTCAGAACTTTTGTTAGGGACTTTAATCCCTGCTTCAGTTTGACAAACCTCTTGAGGCAATTGTAATGTAATAATAATAATTATAGGCCTCTGCTTTTCTATGGTTCAAGTCAAGTCTGTTTATTTAATCTCGTTTCCACTCCATATTCCAATTGCACTGGGCTTTATAAAGTACCATATGTCCAGTGTTGCCTTTATAGAATTATCTAGCAGCTTTTGCTGTTGGAGGCTTGGAAAATGTACTGTGTGCACTATTTAATACATTTAAATATACTAATGGGAGTAAAGGCTGCATAAATCTTCACGGGCAATTTCATGGCTCTCAACATATTGCCTTATTTTGAATCCAGAACTGTAGAAGTGAGTGGGGAGGGAGGTTTTGTGCACATTTTGGATGTGGGGGCTTCTTGCTAAAGGTTTCTCAAGCTATGTTAACAAGGCGGAATTGCTTAAATTGAAAAAGCTCAGCCTAGGATAACTGACGTGCATTAATGCGGAAAATGTGTTACTTGATAAAATACTTTTTGATTCTTGAAAAGTAATTCTACTGGATAGGTTTTCTGTGAATATCCTCTCCTTATAACCTGATAGTTAAAAATCTATGCATTATTTTTCAGATCTTTGTAATGGTATAGTTGGGTTAAAATCTAGTAAGACGTTAGTACAAAGTACTCCTATTGATTGAAATAGTTTTACTACCAAGTAAATGCGTGTAAAGTTCTCTGAACTGATTTAACCATAAAGGAAGTGTTAAATTCTGTTTACAAAAATCAAAATAAGTTTGCCTATCTTATTTATTTATAAAATTTATATTCTGCATCTGGCCATCAGGTGACTCTATCTACCTTGTAGATTGTCCTGTCCTCAGTTTATTTATTAGTTTATGTACCTGAGACATGAACCAAACCTTCAGAAGACTTTCTTAGGAAGCGCGGTAGCTCATGAGTTTAGGATGCTGGGCTGACAATTACCAGGCTCATATTTGAGACGCAGTTGCTGCTGCAGGACGGGATGAGCTCCTGTCACATGCTGCAGCTCCTGCCAACCCAGCAGTTTGAAAGTGGGCGACCACAAGTAGATACATGAATACCACTTTGGTGGCCAAGTCCATGCGGATGTGAAAGGAGCCTCCATTGCCACCATTCTCTCAAGCAATGGTGATGTCACCATTCAATCCTTTCAATCTGGAAGCACTTCGGTGCTCCTGACTGTAGTAGTAGAAGAATTTCTTGATGGAAAAGTCTCCATACTTCATAGTGTACTAGGCAACAAGTTAAAAACCTGCTGTCAAAATAGACATTTGTATCTTTGACCTTTAGTCCACCTTCTTGTGCCAAAAAGTGTATGTGTGAGAGAGGAGTAAAATAAGAAATAGGTATGGGAATTCCTGAATAGAAACAAATGTGTTCAGTATTCAACATTGTTATATAGAAGTGATTCAATGTCTAATTTTTACTGTAATAATTCTCTTTGGTAAATTACATGTAAAAAAACTGGCTGATTGAATAATATATATATATATATATTTCTAGTTTGTATATTTGTGCTAACTTTTCTGAAGACACTTTCAGATGCACACATTTCAGCTCTCAGAATTCTCAATGGGCATCTAACTAGGGAATTCAGGCAGTTATGATCTGCACATCTGCAGAGTGTCTACACTGGGTGACCTCAGCAATCATTCTCAGCCTGGCATTTTCATATATATTGACTACAGTTCTCATAATTCCAGTGGGAATTTCGATGAAGTATATCTGGAGAAAACAACAAATTAGTGGATTCTGTTCGAGAATTACAGAGTAATTGTATCTGTTAACTTGAATAATTGATAACTGCAAAACTTCCTGTTGTCATAGTAGTGATCCCTGGAACTAATTCGGGCCTCCAGCAAATATTTAACTAGAGGTGGCTCAGCAGAGAATATTTCTAAAACCAGGCTAGGTTACAGATCCAGCTAGGCCAGTATTGTCTGTTCTGCTTTCAACAGCTCTCCAGATTGTTGGTTGTCCTTTTAACTGATCTCTGACTTTTAAATTAGATACATTGTGAATCAAACAGGCAATTTTGGGGGGATCAAAATGGTAGTTCTGTCATAAAACTAATGTTGCTCACCAAAAGAAATACTGGCTTGAAATCAAATATGTATAGCAATAAAAAGTCCTTTCTCTTCTGCAGAGCAGCCTTATCAAATACAGATGGTCCTTTCACTTTTATAAATGGCTTTTTAGGAATGCAGGGACTGAAGTGGGAGAAGGAGCCAAGAAAACTGCAGAGTGAACATGATTTTCATCTCTGTTTTTGGAGCCAAATCATGATATTTACAATTAGTATTTTTCAAGCAGAACCTAAATAATAACAATCTCTTTGAAATCTCAGTATTATGACTTAGTGACATCATCAACAATCAAATGCACTTCTGGTATGTGTTTTGCTATAATTCTTGTGTATTTTGGTACAGCTACATAACTGGGCTACAAAAATCCAGGTAGCTAGAGGGTGACATCACTGAACAAGAATTTTCTGTTCCTCTTGTCTGCCATTTTGTGATTGTTTGTTCTAGGAGCTATAGTGTCCCAATAGATAATTGAAATTCTTGTCATTAGACACTGAATTATCACCCTTCTGACCATCTTTGAAATATATTGAACATTCTTCAGCGTATAGCCGAGTCTGATTCATTTCTTCTGCATGGAGGACAAAGGAATATAATTGGCCAATCATCATTTGGTTAATGAATACATTATAGTACTTTTTTGAATAAAGTCTTCACAGAATGAAAACCATCAGGCTCTGAAATAGTTTTTAGAATTAACTTTTCTTCTTCTAGCTATCATTGATACTTAATATTAGGCAGAGGTATTCTTGGTCAGACAAAAGGCAGATCAAGGAATTGCTAACTGTCTTAAGTGGCATCTAATCAAAAAGAAAATTGTTTTCTCTCATTTTGCTTAGCTTGCATTCCACTGCAGATTCTCTGCTAGACTGTGATGTCTTTATAATGAATTTTTACAAGAAAGAAACCATTAATTCTGAGCAGTAGCATGCCATACCATACTGCATCTTTGGTCTCCCCCTGTATATGTGAAATTCCCCAGAATGCTCAAGCTAACAAGAGAATTCTGGAGGTGGAAATGTATATATCTGAAGTATGCCATCGTGAGCGAAGGCTGCCATTTTGCCTCAACACCAGAAAAGAGGAAGTGGCCCAATCCAAGGTCAAAGAAGAAATCTATGGTCTTTCTTAAGCTAGTACATTCATGTCAGAATCTCCTTCAATAATAAACCGCACAAAGTTTTACAATTCTTCCATCGCAGACTTGCATCATGCTCATAAACTAATAGTATGCCTTTCCTTTTTTTATACAATTTATTTTTTATGTTTTGATTAAATACACGAGTTAAGAACATAAATACACCAGTTAAGAACATTTCATATTTCCTAGAATTAAGCCCTGAATAGTAACAGAAAAGTATCCTGTGCTAATAATAATTTATGATTTATTAGTTGATTCTTTTTACCTGTTCCTCCTTCCTCTGCTCACTCTTAGTTATGCATTGTATTAACACTCCTTTTTTTACTTTAAGGAAAATTCTGCTAGGATAGATTGCACTTTTTATATGTAATGTTGTTCATACATTTGACCCTTCTGAACAAGACATACTTTTGGCAACTGCATGCCTAGGACTGGGAATTTATGCAGTGTTAGCCGTGTCAAATGGCAATTGATTGCATATTGCTTGGATTCTTTGTAATAGAATTTCAGTAGAGCCTGCAGACAGAATTTCTCAGTCAGTTGTATAGAGTATAATCAAACCTCTTTATTTCAGACTGTTATTCGCCTACATGCTGTTTGTATGTTGTAATGGTCAGTTGGGATGACCTTGGGAGATGGGGAAGAGATGCTGCCTAGCGAACAATCAGATGAGAGAGGCCTTAGCCTATAGCTACATAATGGGCAGAGGAAAAAAACTTCAAAAAGAAACCTCCCTAAAATATCAGTTTGTAAAAGAGGCAACAGGTGATTTGTATTATTCATTTTCATTTCATTTTATTAAATTTATATACCGCCCCATTCCAAGGACTCGGGGCGGTTTACATATAAAAATT